>RWGZ01001614.1:451396-468490 GCA_009725065.1 Utricularia reniformis
GGGTAACGGGGAATAACATCTTCCCACACGGAATAACACTTCTTTGGTCGAACGACCAAAGAGTTATGTTGGCGATCGGCAGATCGTGAGCAGCTGCTCCCAACATTTCAGCGACCTCGCGCTTCATCAGATTGCACGAGGCCCCATTGTCCACCAAGATTCTGTGGACACGGCGATTACCGATGACCCCTGTAATGGTGAGGGCGTCGTCACAAGGATCAATGATCCCTTCCCGATCAGCCGGGGTGAAAGTGATGTCCTCTCTGAAGAAGGAGGACCGATCCATGGGATCATATTTTACCAGCGTCACAGATTCGGAGCTCTCAGCAGAGTCTCCGCGCGCTGTTCTCTTTCGGTCCCGGACCGATTCATTTATTCTCAATCCACCGGAGATAACATAAATATCTCCGGCCACTTTTCTAGGTGCCGCCTCATTTCGAGGAGGTTGGGCACCAGTTTCAGCAGGTGGGGAAGCAGCCTGCTCCTGTCTCCCACCCTCATTCTGCGGGGCTCTGCCGCCACGGCCCCGCCATCTTCTTCTTCGGCCCTGACCACGGTTCTCACGACCGTGTTGGCCTCTTTCTTGCTATGGCGGAGGAGACCTCGGTCCTCGGTCCAATCGTTGTAATTTAGGGGTTGTCCCCGATTATCTCTTCCCCGCGGCCTGTGACAATCGTCACCTTGATGGCCCCTTCGGGGGGATTCCGCTCGCTTGCCCTTCCGAGCGTTTCGGTCGAGCTATTCTTTACTCATTGCCTCTACTGTCTCTTTCAACAGCGGGCAGTTCAAGGTCGGGTGATTGCGATTATGATGAAGCTCGCAATACACCCGATTGTCCTCATGCTTCGGGGGGACATCTTTTTCACTCACAGCCGCTACTTCTCGCGACTGTTTCTTCGGGTATGAAACCCAATGATCACCTGCGGGCTCAGAATTCCCGCTAGACTTCCGATAACCAAGCCCCAGCGCTTCATCTACCTTAATATACTTGTTGATTTTCTGAAGAAGTTTTCCTAAGGTAGATGGTGGGCTCTTCACCAAACTGGCCGAAAGGCCGCACGGTCCTAAGACCTGCTGTAGAATATCGATTTTATCATGGAGCTCGAGTTTGATGCCCCGGGCGGTCATGTTGAATTTCTCCATAAAGGACCGAAGACTCATTTTCGCCGGGATATATTTTAGCTGATATAGTTCCTGCCTGCTTCGAGGCGGTCCTACATTTGGAGCGAATTGCTCTAAGAAAGCCAAAATAAACCCGCCATACGACTGTATGGATCGGGCAGGCAGATTTTTGAACCATGTTCGGGCATCGCCTTGTAATCCTGCCGCGAAGATGCGGCACTTTAGCGAATCAGAGGCCCGAACCATTCCCATACGTAACTCGAAATCAGCGACATGATCGATCGGATCACCATCGCCACGAAATGTCAGCAACCCCTCGGGGTTGCGATAATGCCGATCTGGGACTGCTGCCCAGATTTCCTCAGAAAAGGGGAGTATCAAATCTCCCAAGGCGGCTGATACGCCTTCAGATTGCTGGGATGACGTTTGGACAGCATGTAAATTATGCTACCAATCGTCATCCTAACTTCGCCTGATAGGAGCCTCCATGGCTCTGTTAAATAAACCAGGATTGCGTCCCAGATTCGGTTCGCAATCCTTCAATGCACGCATATTCTCTAACTCCCTAATGAGCTCATCTATTCGTCGCTGCATCTGCTCCTGGTCATTTCCAGGAGCGGGAGTTAGAGCTCTGGCCGGAGGGGGAGGAGTAGATCGATATCTAGGCCTCCTCGTTGTGACGCCACGCCTGATGATTTCTTCATCATCAGTACTGCGCTCGTCAGGATCACTCTCGTATCCTCTGCTTCTAGGAACAGGGCTGGATACAACCGGTTGTTCTGTTCCACTTTTATCCGACGTAATTTCCAGTACCACCTTCCTAAAGACAGCTTCCAAATCCTGTAAAGTGAATATTGGTGCTGGAAGACTGTCGGGAAGCACGTCACTATTATTTGTCGGAGTTCCAGTCGCCATGCCTTTGATTATCCTATCCCTGGTAGAAAACTCAAATGGGATTAGAGAATCGTCCCCACGGACGGCGCCAAACTGTTATGGTCCCTTTTTAGGGGGTACCAACAGTCGTCCGGTTCGTTCAACAAACGAACTCGGTTCTGATTTATTTTATATATGGAAGACGATCAAAAGCTGGAAACAAAATAAGTGCACGGCGATATATACTGGAAACCCCAGGAATATGGGTAAAAACCACTCGACTAAGAGCAGATTATGCTCTTAGCCTGTTCAATAATGAAATAACTCATAGTCAATACTAGAGAGGCTAATGAAAATAACAAGATAAAAAAAGCGGTAAGAATTCCGGCAGGGTAACGGCCTGTTCTTCCGCGTCCAAAGGGTCCTGCTATTTCCGTTGTCTTGCCCTGTATTTATAGAGTTCATAGCTTGTGTAAATCACGTTCCGTAACCGCCTCTGACAGGTTTGTTAGAGGTTGTTATCGCGGGATGTAAAATGAGGTCGGGACCGAGGCGTGGCCTGCGTGATCGGGCCCGAAGCGTGGTAAATGTGGGAAGGCCCGAAGCGTGGTAAACGTGAGTTGTAACCGTTCTGTAACCGCTCGGACCGAACCCAGGTGCCAGCTGGCAGAAAACGCTTTATTTCGTTAAGGTCAGCTTCGGTCCTCTAGTTGAACATCGGGCCGCTCTTCCTTAGAAGTGTAAGTGGGCTGCAGGGATTCATTTTCGCCAATTGAATTGGCCCAATCGTTGCTGGGCCTTACCCATCACAAGGTACCCGGTCCTAGAGTTCTCATCAATCAGCCTTCATAAGTTTCATTTCAAGGTTCAATGGACTTGCTACATGTACCATGTTAATCATATCAAATCTTTTCATAAGGTCTTGAGTATAATGCTGTTGAGAGACAAATATATTTTCTGGATTTTGCTTTATTTCCATGCCTAAGAAGTAGGACATTAAACCCTAATATGTCATCTCAAATTCATATTTGAGAAGTGATTTCACAGTTTCAATGGACTTTTCATCGTTGCTAGCAATCAATAAATCATCAACGTAAAGAGAGATCATAAGCATGCATTTGTCTTCACTCCTTAGAATGAACAAATTCAGGTCGTTTAAGCTCTTCACAAAACCTTGATTTTTCAGAAAGGTATCTATTCAACTATACCACGCTCGAGGGGTTTGTTTCAAACCGTATAAAGCTTTGTGAAGTAGACATACCTTATCCTTTGCACCTTTTCTATAAAACCAGGAGGTTGTTTTATGTAAATTTTTTCCATTAGAAAACCATTTAGAAATGCTGATTTTACATCCAAGTGTTATTTTCCATTGTAGGCTAGCCGATAGTCCAATTAGAAGTTTGATAGCATCTAACTTTGCAACGGGTGCAAGCGTCTCACTGTAATCGATGCATTGCAATTATGCATAGCCTTTTACGACAAGGCGGGCTTTGAGTTTGTTGATTGTTCCATCGGAATTTAACTTTGTTCGGAACACCCATTTCAAGCCAATTATTTTCCGATGTGTTGGACGTTCCACCAAGGTCCAAGTCTTGTTTTTCTTGATCATGGTAATTTCTTCCAGCATAGCATTTTTCCAATCTGGATGGTTTAGCGTTGTAGTTAAATCAATTGGCTCTTCTTAAGGTAATGCTATGTTGCACCTAGCATACACATCCTCAATATTTCGATAGCATCTGACTGGAGAATTGTCAAAATTCTCATGATTTTCATAGTTGAGCAACAAATTATTTCCAGTTCTCATATTTTCATCGGTATCTATTTCCAGGCTGTTTATTTCATCAGTGTCTTCATAGGGAGAGGCTGGTACATGTTGTATATTTTTATGATTTTCGAGTATTCTTTGGTCCGAGATTTCCTCTCCTATGTTCCATTCGCATTTCCTTTTTTCATCGAATACAACATCTTTGCTTAGAATCACCTTATTTGTTTTGCATATTAACACCATGTATGCTTTGGATGTTTCGCTGTAACCGACGAATATTCCCATCTCAGCTTGCTTCTTTTTGCATCTGGCACATGAACATAGCATATACATCCAAAAATTTTAAGATGGCCTACATGAGAAGGATATATGTATCATACCTCAAAAGGTGTTTTCCCATTTGTGGTCTTTGTAGCAATTCTGTCGAGGATGTAAGTCGTTGTGTTTGCCGTTTCTCCCTAAAATTGTTCCGGTAAGTCTTTCTCATGCATTAAGCATCTAGCCATCTCCATAATTGTTCGATACTTTCGCTCACATACACCATTTTGTTGTGGTGTGTGTATAGTAGTAAATTGATGTTTGATTCCATGTTCTTGACATAATTTAGAGAATTCTTTGGAAATATATTCTCCACCGTTATCCGAGCGTAGTATTTTGATATTTTCTCCACTCTGCTTCTCAACAAAGACTTTGAAATTTTTGAAACAACTGTAAGCTTAAGATTTATGTTTAAGTAGATAAATCCAAGAGTATCTTGTAGAATCATCAATGTGTACCAGTTCTAGTTTTAGGAGTTGGTGTAGGAGTTGTCATGGCTCCACATACATCAGTGTGTACCAGTTCTAGTTTTGTTTTTGCTCTCCATGTGGCCTTTTTGAAAGAAGGTCTACTCATTTTACTAGTTTGGCAAATTCCACAAATAGAATCTGTCGATTTTATCCTATACATCCCTGTTACAACGTCTGAATCTCCCATTTTTTGAAGGTCATTGATGTTGAAATAACCAAATCTTCAGTGCCACATGTTTGTTGTTTTATGTGATATTGAGACATACATCTTTTTCTTCATTTAAGAACTTCACATGGAAGATTTTGTTTTTCATTGGTATTTCCAATATTTTCTTTCATGTTTGATCTTCGATATAGCATAATCCTTTGCTGAAAGATATTGTATAGCCTTCTTCAACCATATGTCTTACACTAAGAAGATTATGGCATGCTTCAGGGACATAATAGACATTCTTGATAGTGACATTTGAAGTAGTTGATTTCATTAAAAAATTTCATACTCCAATTACTTTTATGCATTTTCCATCTGCCTATTCAACTACTTTGTCTTCAAACTTGATCATGTCTAGAAACCAACCAGAATTATTTGTCAAATGGTGGCTGCAACCACTGTCCAGAAGCCATATATGAGTAGTAAAGACAACAAACATATTTTCTTTGTTTTTTTCAATCAATGCCAGCATATAGTCGTTTGTATCGTTGATGTTTTCTTCTAAGTCCGTCACATTCCGAGTTGTTTGGTATTTTCTTTTGTCAAGACAAACTCTCTCAATGTGTCCATCATTTTTACATATATGGCATACGTTGTTGGGATTCCACCATCAGCCATCTTCCTAATGATTTTTCTGTTTAGGAACAAGCTGAAAAAGTCCTGTTCCTTTTTCTTTTCTTGTTGGTGTTTGTAGATCTTGCCTTAAACTTCACATGTAGTGTAGTTTCACTATCATCCATTTGCTTCAAACTTAGTCACATTTCAATACCAAGAGTTAAAGAGACTTTGTGAAGTCATGTCTTGAAGATCTTTGGACTCTTCCAATGAATTAACTTTTGATTCAAATCTCTCTGGTAGACTGATGAGAATTTTGTTGACTATTCTCGGTTATGAGATTTCTTCCCCAAATAATTTTAGACGATTAATGATCCTAGTTATCTTTTCAGAGTATTGCTGAATGGTCTCTATTTCCTTCATTTCGAGACACTCAAATTCTCTCCAAAGACTCATGATTTCGGAGGCCCTAGATCAATCACTTCCCATAAATTCAGTTTTTAGTAGATCCCAAGCTTCCTTGGCAATTTTGCAATTGATAATGATCATGAATATTTCTTCTGTAACAGCGCTGTTAATAACTATTTTAGCCTTATACTTCAAAGTTTGTTTTTCAATGTAGGTTTGTTGTTGGGCACGTGTAGCATCATGAGCAAGTTTTGGCTGCTCCGTTCCTTCAACAACCTCTTCCCACATACTCAAAGATTTAAGGTAATCCTCCATTTTTGCTGCCCAAATATGATAGTTTTGTCCGTTGAAGTTTGGAGGTGGTTGAGCAACAAAGTTTTTTGAGACCGAAGAAATCGCCATCGATGTGAAGATTTACAAGTCCTTAGACGCAGACTCTGATACCATGAAAAGAATGTGATGATAGTGTGGCTGTTGTTGCAATACAAAGATGATAGAAAATGTAATTTTATTAGATGCATTCTTCACAATATATAGATTTATGCGTACATACATCAATAACTTAATTAAGCATAATAAAGGAACATAGGGAAATTAAAGGTTTCCTTTGGCTAAGCCTCTAGTAAAAGGTCTTGTAAACTTTCCGGCTTTATGAGGTGAGCCTTTACAGATTCTTCATCAATATTCAACAATTACATCAATAGGCGAACTTGCTAGATTTATGGGTGTCATAAAAGAATTTGGTAATAATAATTCTTTAGTGTCGAGATTAGTTATTTCACCAATATAGTGGTGGATAAGTTATGGTAAAATGGCTCATTTTGTACTAAATATTGCCAAAAAGTTGTTTGGTCAAGTGTCCTCTTCTTCAACATGTGAAAGAAATTGAGCGTATACAAGCTTATTCATTTAACAAAAAGACATAATTTGACAACAGAGCGTGTTGAGAATCTAGTGTTTGTGTACACTAATTTGCTTATTTTTGCCAGAAAAACTCCAATATATGAAACAGTGGAAACAAAAATGTGGGATGTTATGGGTGATTCTGTGGATGTTGGAGATACTTATATTTTTGAAATGGTGGAATTATCTTTGTATGATCCCACATTTAAGGCAATGATTCTAAATCATAAGAATGGTGAGACAATCACTTTTAAAGGAAAGTATAATGAAAATATGAGTATAAGACAAAGTGTGAATGATCAACTTGGCGAAGATCTTTATGAAGATGAAATGATGTCTGAAGAATAATGTCTTCTCTTTGAATTTTATTTTTGTCGAGCTAGAACATGCAAAGTAGTGTACTTCTTATGAACTTTTGGCCATTTGTTTTGATTTTAGACTTGAAAGTGTGATTCTACTTTGCTCTTTTATAGCTTACATTTTTCTTATATGTTATTGTTGTTTAATGAATTATAAAAAAATCTAATTACGATTCTCTTAACAATTTACGTATCCCGTATCACGTATCGTGTCGTGTCCCGAATCGTGTCGCGTGTTCTGGTAACATAGATTTTATGACAATGAATTTACTTTTTACAATTTTTTATGACAGATGTGTAGATTGGTAAAATGGTTTAAAAACAATTGATTTATTAGCAAAAAAACCCAAATGTTTAGGATAATGAATTATTGTTTTTTTATTTATTTGATTTATTTTTATATCCATCAAATTAATAATCGACTATGTATATTTTCATATTTAAATAATTCAAATAATAATAATAATAATAATTTTGGTATTAGTATTCGATAAAACATAGAATTTGGTCTATGATTTTATAGATACATGACAAAATATCGGGTTTTCTCGAAGAATCCAATACAAAGAGTGTAAGGCTTTGGGTTTTATGTGGTATCTTAATACATGATTTAAGTTGTTAGGCATTTATTAAGATATGAAATGAGTCTTTGGAATCAATCTTCTAAGAAATAAAAGTAAGAATAGATTATATTCATGGTTTAGTGTTGTCATGATGTCATTGGAGCAAATTGATCCATTTTTTCTTGGCTGTGTATAAGATAAGTATGTATTTTTAGTGTCATTGCATGAGGAAATCAAAATGAAATCGCAGCAAGAAACCCTATTTTTTCAGGAACCACAACCAAGAAAAAACTTGTTTTAAGTTGGTTTAATGTTGATTCTGGTAATAATAATGGATTTACAACAGGTATAGCTCAGTTCAAGAGGTATTAAAAAAGGGAAATCGGGGAAAACAAAAGGTAAGAGGGATGATTGAGAAAGACATGTAGTTTAGCCAGCATATGCATTATGTTTCTGCTATATATTGTGAATTTTTCTGTTATTTCTATGAATGTCATATTACGATCATTTTTGCATGTACTGAAACCTCCGTGTGTCTATTTTCAAGGAGTTTATGTTGTTATAAAATGAAATCAGACCATAAAGTTATGTTATGTTTTTCAAGAACAATACAATTTTTTGTTGAAAGTAGGACAATCAAGTTCATGATCTGATTTCGTATGTTTCAAGAGCTCTGGTGAAATTGTTCATGCTTATTAGTTTTTAAAACATTGAAATGGCTTTCAAATGAATATTTTTATGTGATTGTTGAATGTCATTTGAGCTCTCAAAAAAGCAAATGTATACAACATCGACAGACTGTTGTTCAAGTTTCAAACTCTATTTTTATGTCATGTATGTGATTATGTGTTTATGTGAAAATTCGAGAGCTTGTGTACGCACAACTCTGACAACATGTTAGTAAGAACATAGTTTCAGTCAAGATATGAGCTAGCTACAGGAAAAGATTTATCAGGATGTAGCCACATACAGGATAAGCATGAGGTGAAGCCGACCCTCGGAAGTGTTGATGGTTTAGTCGTGCTTTCTGTCCACTTCTGAGTTTAGGGGACTCATGTATCATGATGAGAACTCTAGGACCGGGTACCCTGTAATGGGTGAGGCCCGATAACTGTTGGGCCAGTTTAAATAATCAAAACGAATTCTCACAGCCCAATTACACCTTTAAGAAGACCGGCCCGATGTTCAACACGGAGGACCGAAGATAACCTTAGTAAAAATAAGCGCTATCTGCCAGCTGGCTCCGCGGTTCGGTCCGAACGGTTACAAAACAGTTACAGGCTCACGCGTTCCACGCTTCGGGCCCTGTCACGTTTATCATGCTTCGGGCCCGATCACGCAGACCACGCATCGGTCCCAGCCTCGTTTTACATCCTGCGATAACAACCTCTAACAAACTTGTCAGAGGCGGTTACAGGACGTGGATTACACTCGCCGGCAACTCTATAAATACAGGGCAAGACGAAGGAAAAGACAGGACCCTTTGGATGCAGAAGAACAGGCTGTTACGCTGCCCAGATTCTTCCTGCTTTCTTTGCCTCGTCATTTTCATTAACCTGTTTGTATAAACTTTGATTCATTTCTTTAGTGAACAGGCTAAGNTCTTACTGCTTTCTATACTTAGTCATCTTCATTAGCCTGCTTTGTGTAAACTTCTCTTATTTCCATTAGTGAGCAGACCAAGAGCATAATCGGCTCTTGGTCGAGTGGTTTTCACCCCATTTTACGGGGTTTCCACTATATATGTTGTGTTCTTACTTTGATTTTAACTTTTAATCGCTCTCCATATCTTTTATAAATTAAAACCGAGTTCGTTGATTGAACGAACCGGACGACTGTTGGTACCCCCTAAAAAGGGACCATAACATATCATAATCTTTAATTCTTGGTGATGCGTAAGCCAAGAGTTAAGGCAGGGCAATGACTGTTATCTGGCAACCACATGCATAGAAATTAGAACAACAGTCTGCAAAATTATGTGTTTATTATTATATTGAATGTCATGAATTACATGTTTATATGATTTTACCGCATTGATATTATTCTTACTTATCACTCATTACTCTCAGGACCTCTTAATGAACTAGTTTACACAAGTAACGGAGACAAACAGTAGGATATTCGGTTGTCAAGATTAAAACAAAATACTAAGTCGGTAGATGCATGAAGTTTTGTAAATAATATTTAGTGTGTTTTATGCCGTGTGTATCATTAGAATATCATAATATGACTATGTAAATTAGTTTCTCCTGTGTTTTAAAGAATGATATGTATTATAGTATCATGTAAGATATTGTGTTCTAATTTTTAGAGCACGGACATCATGCCATTTAATTAAGTAAATTAAGTGTAGTAAATTAAGTTAATAAGTTAAATTGAATTAGAAAGGACATGACAAAGAGTATATTACACTTAAGGGAAACCCCTATAAATATTATCAATTTTAACCATGGATGTGTTTTTGCTACTATTAGCGATAGTTTATCTTGAATAGTAGAATTTGCAATGTGGGCTTGTTGGAGCTTCTGAGCATAACGAATCAATAGGTTATTGATACTCACGAGTGTGAATAAAAAAATTCTCAAATTCTTCAAAAATGAAAGATACTCAATTGTTTCTTACATATCCATTTCTTGTCTTATTCATGTAGTAATAAACTTAAAATAACAATATTAAATGAAAGAGTTTAAACACATACAAAATTTCAGAATTGTAATTCGCGATTGGCTATTGCGAATCTCAATAGCTTATCTCGAGCCTGGATAGACAATGACGAATTGATTCGACATACCCTAACACATATTAAAATCAATAATATTTATTGGTGTTTCCCTTAGACTTGATTGTATGAAAAAGTTGATAGAGATACATGACAAAATATAGGGTTTTCTCGAAGAATTCAATGCGAAGAGTATATTAAACATAACTACTATGATAACATTGATAGCATGTAATGCAATACCATCTTAGAAATTTTGTGTGTTTTTGTTATCTTTGCATCTCTTGAGATTTGGTTGTTAAGATATATATTAAAAAATATCAAATATACTAAATATATATAATGAAAAAATCTCCTTATTGTCTATCAAATTTGTTACACAATATTATCTTTCTTCAATTTAAATAAATTCAAATAAAAATCTTTTAAATTTGATATATTATTAATTATAGTTCGAAACTACAAAAATACTATGAACCTCAAATAATTATAATAAACAATGAATTCAAAATTGATATATTATTAATTTTGAACGTTTCAACTATGAACCACCCAAATATCCGGTCCAGTTCTTCAAAACTTGTACGAAACCATAAAAACCAATTTGACCCCTAAAAACTAGAAGATATGATTCAAGTGATTCGATGTCCGACATTGACAATATTGTTACAGTATGATAAAATTATGTTTTCTCATTTATAAACCAAGAACCCCAACTCATGATCATGTATAAAGCGATACATGAAAATATATCGATTTATAATAGAAGATATTAGGTAATCGTCAACCATGTCCACCCGAAAGTTTTACTCTCTCATCCATATCAGTTTTCTATCTGTACACGTCATTATTATTTATTTTTATAAATAAATATCATCATATCCCTACAATAATGTTCGAAAACTTATAATTTTTACCTTTTATTTTTTATATATCATTTTTTTATTTAAATACTAATTATTTGTAAAAATATTCTTATGATATAAATAACATTTATATGTTAAATTAATAGTAATTTTTTACTAGTGTTAAATATTTTAAAATTTGGATTAAATTTTTATTATATTGGGTTAATTAGTATCATATTGATTTTAATTAATATTATCAAAATGATCGATATAACGATCGAGATTTTCCGATACTATCAATAATAAAAATATCCACGCATCTCAAATTAACCTAAACTACGAAATAAAATGAATAATTAATAAATTAATATAACATTTTTATTATAATTTATATAATAAATAATTATAGAATATAGATAGTTGAGGAAAGAGAATATGCAAAAAACTCTCTCCTCAACCATCCCCTCCTTACCTAGAATTTAAAAATAATAAAGTTGGGTGCGAATGTGATGTAGATGGTCTTTATCATAACCTCACAGGTATACCTCTATCCCACATGAAAATAATTATCCAAATTATAAATAAATATTTATAATTGACTATGGCAAATAATAATTATGTCAAGAAATAAATATTTAGTTCAACTTCAATATTTCTTTTATAATTTGAAAATTTTTACATTTGCTTTGAATTTTGAAATTTTAAAATAAAAAATATACTCAATTGACAGAAAATCTATTTCAATCACTCATACTACTTTAGTACGATTAGTTTAGCAATCACTAATTTTGCATTTAACACATGTATAGATAATCAGACAACGATATTTAAAATGTCAGTCTTAAAGTGAGCTTTTGTTACCATATATCATACCATACCGAATCAAAATGTCAAATATCGATTTTTTACAAAATCTAATACCGATTTTATTCTAATAAAATTTCGATACTGATATCAAAATACCAAAATTATTTCAATATTTTGGTATTGGTGGCAACACACCGAAATTTAAATCAATTATGATTATGTTATATTGGGTACGTTTGGAATAGCGTTTGACAAATAGCGGTGATGTGAGATGATTGTACTATGCTGTGAGGTGAATTGATCGTGATTTTAAAAAACTGTTTTTGAAACAACGGTGCAGTGATCGTGATGTCATAAAATGACTTTTTTGCCCTTATTTTTAAATAATTGTTTATAATTTAAAAATTATATTTCATATTATTTTATGATAAATTCGTTATTTCAAAACTACATTTTTAAATTGTTATATATATTTTTATAGTTTGAACACATAATTGATAAAATATAAGAAGTTATTGATTAAAATTATTTTTTTAAAAAAATAAACTATATTTTATTAAGGGTAAAATTGATATTTGGCATGTGCGTTCTAGTGGCCGTTGGGTTAACTCAGCTGTGAACTCACCGCTGTTTTCTTCTGTCACACGAACGCAGTTATTAATGATGTTTGGTAAAAATAAAATACAATTATGGTACGTTCACCATACCGGACGGTGGACTGGGTTTCCAAACATCACTGTTGTGGTTCGAAAACCCGGGGTGTCAACAGTCGACCGGTTCGTTGCAGGACGAACTCGGTTGTTATTTATTTAAGTGTGGAGAAGGTTGATGATTCAAAGGTAAAGGAGGCAAACAGATTTTTAGAGTGGAAAACCTCGGAGCCGAGGAAAAAACCACTTGGCTAAGGGCTGAAAGAAGTGCCCTCAGCCTGTTCATTAATCAAATTCATCATTGTACAATACATGTTTTTGGATTGACCACAAAGATAGGGAAGATAATCGAAAATAAATCGAGAGTAAGTGGTAAAGCTCTAGCTTCCTGGAGAAAACCAAAATCGGAATCCTCTTTCTTCTTCCCTCTGTGTCCTTTTTATACTACTGCTGTACTATGTACAGTAGGGTGTCCTTTTGCGCCTGTCCTTTGCTACTAGGTCGGCTAACGTCAGGCGAAACAGCCGCCGGGAATAGCCCCTGTAACTGCATGGCGCCGGTCCTTTCAGCGCTGCCAGCCGGCTACTCTTTGGCTTCTAGCGGCTTACATCCATTGCCAAACCACGCTACTGACCAGTTTGTCGCGGGTTTTTGTCGCATATGACGCATGAGGATGGCCCGAAGTAGCGCCTGCAAGAAATGGACCGATCGGTCTGGGCGTANTCGGAGAACACTCTAAATTATGCAGTCGTACTTTAATGTTTTGAACTATGTTTTAAATTGCTTTCGAATATTTCCGTTTTAATTATCATGTTTTTAACAAAACAACTAGGCCCAAATTACGGTCGTTACACAGCCTCTATCAAATCGGTAATAGTTCTTTTGTTAACGCTAAGACTATTACTTTGTTGCTGCAGGGAGCAATTCCCGTGGAGAAGGTTCTCCCCGGCCCTCAGCTTAAGCCGAACGTCTCCCTGCCGCCTTTCCCCTTGGGAAAAGGGAAGAGGGTGACCGAAGCAGAACCCTCGCAGGAGCCGAAGAGGCTGAAGAAGGGAGGTCGCGCTCCGGTCCCCAACAAGGGGATCGTTTTGAAGGAACCTAGGCAAGGCCCGAAGACTAACTCCAATTGGGGAGTTGCTTTGGATCTGTTGAACAGGTTCAGCAAGGGGAGGAAGTTGTCCTCCTGACGGAGTGACTTTGTGAAGGACTTCCGCCTTTTTGGGGAGCAGAACCCAGATAACGTCCAAGCGGACGTATCTGGGGAAGATATCATGGAAAGCTTCCTTGACCTCACATCTAGGGTAATTCTTAGTTAACTTGGAGGCCCGAAGCTTTATTCTTAACCATGTATTGTCTTTCGCAGATGTTGAGGAAAGCTTTTACAACGGCTATCACCATGGAGAAATACCAAGGTGATGGCGTCGTGTCCCAGAAAGTCCAAGAGCAACTTGACCTTGCAAGAAGGCAAGTTGAGATCAAGCACGGGGAGTTGGTCACGGTACGGGAGGACCGTGACCGATTGGACAATGAGCTGCTAAGAGCAGGGACGGAGGTGTCGCTCTTAGCAGATAAAGTCACTGAGCTAGAGAAGGTGGGGGAAGTAGCTCAGGGGCGAATAAATGACCTGGAGGCCAAGCTGCGGGCCAAAGATGAAGAAATTAACCAAGTCCAAGGTCGGGCCCAAGAGAAGAGGAATAAGCTGAACGAGCTTCTCCTTCGGGCCCAGGAAGAAAAAGCGGCCTTGGATGAGGAGTTGACGAGGGCCCGCACTTCATCTGAAGGTTCGGTTCAGGAGGCGGTCCTGGGGTTCGCTCAGTCCCCGTTGTTGTTCGCTTTAGCGGACAACATACATGGGGTTTACACTGCGAAATATCTGGATAACATGCGAGAGCAAGTTATCCAGACATTCGCGCTTTCCCCTTCGGACGAGCGATGGAAGATGATCGAGCCACTGGAGAACGATGGCAAGTTCCAGGTCATTCCAACTTTGGAAGAGCCTGTGCTAGAGGAGGACCCTTTATTCTATCTTTTTGAAGAGATGGAAAAAACGGTCAACCAGAAGGTGGCTGATCAAGAAGAAGAGTTGAAGCGGCTCGCCGAACGGACCGAACCCCAGGAGCCCGAAGCAGAGGATCAAGAGAAGGGGCAGATTAGTTAGATATTACTTTGTATCTGCCATTCCTTTTGTTTAATATAAAATTTTCCTCCATTTTCCTTCAGCTTTAGTTGTTTTAATTACCAGAGTGAACTGATATAACTAACTTCGGAATAAACTAACAAGTTTTAATTTCAACGAAGTAGTTCATCTTAACTTCAGAATAAACCAACGAGTATAAGATCGGGGACACTTACAGGTTGTCAACCATCGGTCCCAGACGTTATATTTAGTTCATTTATGTCAATTTTGATTGGATCAGTCGTTTTACATGGTGTATGGGTCACTCTTATTCCGTCCTTGGAATCATTACGTAATTGAATAGGCGTAGTTTGCGTTAATTATGAGCTTTTACGGGCTTTCGCCGAACCTTGGTTCTATTGAAGTTTCTTAGGTTTTACCGGCTAAGCTTGGCTCATAAAACGTCTTAAGTGAGGACCGATCTTACGTTTCGATATGCTGACTATCATTCCTTTCGTTGTAGCAGATATCGCAGGTACAAAAGGCCATCCCTAAAGACTGAATGCCGTTGGAGGGAATATCTTAGTTCGTAATGAGTTCTGGGAGAGTCACGACTCATCCATGGGGCTGGGCAAGTGCAAGAGCATCTGACTCGTCAGAACGGTCACTGCAACTTGGAAACCTTGCGTACAAGAAGCTTCGGTCACCAGTCCAGATTCATCCTAAGTTTACACAACTCCAAGATCGGTCCATCATTCTATTAGAAATAGTTGACTTTGGTACTTACCAGTTTGCCATTTACGATTAATGGAATGCCTTTTATTGAGTCACACATTAATCGAAAAATCATAAGAAGTCTCGTCTTAAATTCATGACATTCCAAGTTCGGGGGACCTCTATACCATCCAATGTTTCGAGTTTATACGCACCTGATTCCAATTTCGCCGACATGCGATACGGTCCCTCCCAATTTCTGTCCAGCTTTCCAACATTCCTCTTCACCTTAATGCTTCTGAGGACGAGGTCGCCTTCAAAGAATTCCCTTGGGAGGACTCGTTTGTTATGGGCCCATTCCATATTCCGTTGGTAAGCACGCATCCGTGCATAAACTGCATCTCTTTTTCTTCCACCATCTCGAGGTCCAATAATCTCCTTTCACCGTTCATATGCTCGTCGTATTGAGATATCCGAGGTGATCGGATGGCAACCTCCACCGGGCTAACAGCTTCGGTCCCATACACCAATGAGAAAGGTGATTCCTGGGTTGTTGAGCGAGGTGTAGTTCGGTATGCCCATAGAACCTCGTAGATGTGTTCAGGCCATTTACCCCCAAAGTCTTCTAACTTGGTTTTTAATCCCTTCAGGATAACTTTGTTAGATACCTCCGTAAGTCCATTGGTCTGGGGATGGGCCACTGATGAGAAATGCTGGATTATGCCCAATTTGGTGCATAAATCTCGTATGCTTCTTCCTCGGAACTGAGTCCCATTGTCAGATATGAGCGCTCGGGGATCCCCGAAGCGGCTCACAATGTTTCGCCAGATAAAGTGCTTGACCACTTTTTCCGAGATGATGGCTATAGCTTCTGCCTCGATCCACTTCGAATAATATTCCACCGCAACTATGCAGAACTTTCTCTGTCCTATGGACCGGGGAAAAGGTCCGAGGATGTTGATCCCCCATCTGTCGAAAGGACAAGGTAGTGGGGTGATCGATAAAGGAGCCCCAGGTAATTGCGGGAGTGGGGCATGGTATTGACATATTGCACAACGCTTGATGTAATGCTTGGCATCAGCAAGCAATGTTGACCAAAAATACCCGGCTCTGATAATGCGGTGGTATAAGAATCGGGCCCCCGAATGGATGCCGCAAATACCTTCATGAACATAAATCATGACGGCTTCGGCCTCAATAGGAGATAAACAACGTAGAAGCGGGCCCTCAAAGCTCTTTTTAAACAAGCGTCCGTCAACTAAAGTGAATCTTTTAGCCCAGACCTCTATTTTTCTGGCTTCAGATTTATCTTCAGGGAGATATCCGCTTGAGAGATATTTGATAAAGGAGTCCGTCCAATTGGGTTCTCCTGGAGATTGCGTAGCATCAATATTCAAGCCCTGGAGTTCGTGACATAGAGCCCCGATTTCTTCAATAGATTGTTCGGTCACTGAGATCTCGACCGAAGGTCGGTCCTGAATATGGACCGAAATAGTACTTGGCTCTATGTCAGGTATGCCCGAAGCCAATCTGACCAGTGCGTCGGCAACCTTGTTCTGCTCTCGTGGCACATGGTCTAGCGAGAACTCACTGAACTTGTTAGATAGCTCCAGAACTTTAGCGCAATATAACTTCATCATCGGATCATGAGTTTCAATACACCCTGCGAATTGTTCGACTACTAACTTCGAGT
>RWGZ01001614.1:470045-490475 GCA_009725065.1 Utricularia reniformis
AAGGATCGGGCCCCCGAATGGATGCCGCAAATACCTTCATGAACATAAATCATGACGGCTTCGGCCTCAATAGGAGATAAACAACGTAGAAGCGGGCCCTCAAAGCTCTTTTTAAACAAGCGTCCGTCAACTAAAGTGAATCTTTTGGCCCGGACATCTATTTTTCTGGCTTCAGATTTATCTTCAGGGAGATATCCGTTTGAGAGATATTTGATAAAGGAGTCCATCCAATTGGGTTCTCCTGGAGATTGCGTAGCATCAATATTCAAGCCCTGGAGTTCGTGACATAGAGCCCCGATTTCTTCGATAGATTGTTCGGTCACTGGGATCTCGACCGAAGGTCGGTCCTGAATATGGACCGAAATAGTGCTTGGCTCTATCCAGTTTCAGCAGGTGGGGGAGCAGCATGCTACTGTCTCCCACCTTCATTCTACGGGGCTCTGCCGCCACGGCCCCGCCATCTTCTTCTTCGGCCCTGACCACGGTTCTCGCGACCGTGTTGGCCTCTTTCTTGCTCTGGCGGAGGAGACCTTCGGTCCTCCGTCCGATCATTATAGTTTCGGGGATGTCCCCAATTATCTCTTCCCCGCGGCCTGTGACGATCGTCACTTTGATGGCCCCTTCGGGGGGATTCCGCTCTTTTGCCCTTCTGACCGTTTCGGTCGGGTTTTTCTTTACCTATTGCCTCTACCGTCTCTTTCAACAGCGGGCACTTCAAGGTTGGATGATCGCGATTATGATGAAGCTCGCAATACACCCGGTTGTCCTCCTGCTTCGGGGGGACATCTTTTTCATTCACAGCCGCTACTTCTCGCGACTGTTTCTTCGGGTAGGAAACCCGATGATCACCTGCTGGCTCAGAATCCCCGCTAGGCTTCCGATAACCCAGCCCCAGCGCTTCATCTACCTTAATATATTTGTTGATTTTCTGAAGCAGTTTCCCCAAGGTAGATGGTGGGCTCTTCACCAAACTGGCCGAAAGGCCGCACGGTCCTAAGACCTGCTGTAGAATATCAATTGTATCGCGCAGCTCGAGTTTGATGCCTAGGGCGGTCCTGTTGAATTTTTCCATAAAGGACCGAAGACTCATTTTCGCCGGAATATATTTTAGCTGGTATAGTTCTTGCCTGCTTCGGGGCGGTCCTACATTTGGAGCGAATTGCTCTGAAAAAGCCAAAATAAACCCACCATACGACTGTATGGATCGGGCCGGCAGATTTTTGAACCAGGTTCGGGCATCGCCTTGCAATCTTGCCGCGAAGATGCGGCACTTCAATGAATCCGAGGCCCGAACTGTTCCCATACGTAACTCAAAATCAGCAACATGATCAATAGAATCACCGTCGCCTCGGAATGTCGGCAACCCCTCGGTGTTGCGATAATGTCGATCTGGGACCGCTGCCCAGATTTCTTCTGAAAAGGGGAGCATCAAATCTCCCAAGGCGGCTGATACGCCTTCAGATTGCTGGGATGACGCTTGGACAGCATGTAAATTATGCCACCAATCGTCATCCTTACTCCGCCTGATAGAGGCCTCCATGGCCCTGTCAAATAAGCCAGGATTGCGTCCCAGATTCGGTCCGCAATCCTTCAATGCACGCATATTCTCCAACTCTCTGGTGAGCTCATCTATTCGTCGCTGCATCTGCTCCTGGTCATTTCCAGGAGCAGGAGTTAGAGCTTTGGCCGGTGGGGGAGGAGTAGATCGATATCTAGGCCTCCTCGTATTGACGCCACCCCTGAAGGTTTCTTCTTCATCAGTGCTGCGTTCGTCGGGATCACTTTCATATCCTCTGTCTCTAGGAACAGGGCTTGAGATAGCCGGTGGTTCTGTTCCACTTTTCTCCGCCGTAATTTCCAATACCACCTTCCTTACGACAGCTTCCAAATCCTGTAATGTGAATGTTGGTGCTGGAAGACTGTCGGGAAGCACGTCACTATCATTTGTCGGAGTTCCAGTTGCCATTTCTTTGATTATCCTATCCCAGGTAGAAAACTCAAATGGGATTAGAAAAAATCGTCCCGACGGACGGCGCCAAACTGTTATAGTCCCTTTTTAGGGGGTACCAACAGTCGTCAGGTTCGTTCAACAAACGAACTCGGTTCTGATTTCTTTAAAATGTGGAAGACGATCAAAAGCTAAAAACCAAAGTAAATGCACGGCAATATATAGTGGAAACCCCGTTGATGAGAACTCTAGAACCGGGTACCCTGTAATGGGTGAGGCCCGATAACTGTTGGGCCAGTTTAAGTAATCAAAACGAATTCTCACAGCCCAATTACACCTTTAAGAAGACCGGCCCGATGTTCAACACGGAGGACCGAAGATAACCTTAGTAAAAATAAGCGTTATCTGCCAGCTGGCTCCGCGGTTCGGTCCGAACAGTTACGAAACAGTTACAGGCTCACGCGTTCCACGCTTCGGGCCCTGTCACGTTTATCATGCTTCGGGCCCGATCACGCAGACCACGCATCGGTCCCAACCTCGTTTTACATCCTGCGATAACAACCTCTAACAAACTTGTCAGAGGCGGTTACAGGATGTGGATTACACTCGCCGGCAACTCTATAAATACAGGGCAAGACGAAGGAAAAGACAGGACCCTTTGGATGCAGAAGAATAGGCTGTTACGCTGCCCAAATTCTTACTGCTTTCTATACTCAGTCATTTTCATTAGCCTGTTGTATGTAAACTTCTCTTATTTTCCTTAGTGAACAGATCAAGAGCATATTCGGCTCTTGGTCGAGTGGTTTTCACCCCATTTTACGGGGTTTCCACTATATATGATGTGTCTTTACTTTGATTTCAGTTTTTACTCGCTCTCCACATTTTTTATAAATCAGAACCGAGTTCGTTGATTGAACGAACCGGATGACTGTTGGTACCCCCTAAAAAGGGACCATAACACCCGTGAATCGGGGTGAAAACCACTCGACTAAGAGCTGATTATACTCTTAGCCTGCTCACTAATGAAAATGACGAGGTAAAGAAAGCGAGAAGAATCCAGCAGAGTAACAGCCTGTTCTTCCGCGTCCAAAGGGTCATGTTATTTCCTTCGTCTTGCCCTGTATTTATAGAGTCGCTGGCGAGTGTAATCCACGTCATGTAACCGTCTCTGACAAGTTTGTTAGAGGTTGTTATCGCAAGATGTAAAACGAGGCTGGGACCGAGGCGTGGTCTGTGTGATCGGGCCCGAAGCATGATAAACGTGATAGGGTCCGAAGCGTGGAACGCGTGAGCCTGTAACCGTTCGGACCGAACCCAGGAGCCAGCTGGCAGATAACGCTTTTATTTACTAAGGTTATCTTCGGTCCTTTGTGTTGAGCCTCGGGCCGCTCTTCCTGAAAGTGTGAGTGGGCTATAAGAGTTCGTTTTGATTATTTAAGTCGGCCCAACTATTATCGGGCCTTACCCATTACAGGGTACCCGATCCTAGAGTTCTCATCAAGTAGAAATCCACATTCACCTCACTCCAATATGTTTATCATTTTTAAATCATTGTCTTCTCCATACCAACAAAAAATCAAACCCTCAAAGGTAGGGTAAGGTAGAATATTTACCGGGTTGAGTTTTTTTGTCATCCCTATATAAGATAGAAATCTACAACTACAAACATTTTTTAAAATTATTGTACAAGAGGATATCAAGCAAGTGCCACTAGTCCATTCCTTATCTTCCCCAAAACAACCACATTTTTTCTATCGTCCATTCCGCAGAGAATCCTCAAATAGCTCGGTTGAAATAACAACGATGTTGTAGCATGTAAGTAACATCTACGTCGAATAATATATCTAAATAACGCCAAAATTAAAACACTATTATTTTGTATCACGTATCTTGCATTGAAGTGTCGAGTTGACATGTAGAACCAATGTTTTAAATTTATGGTATACCAAAAATTTTGATCATACAAGTTTTGGTCGGTATTTAAAGAAAATGCCGGTTGATAAGGGTTTTAAACAGATCATATCGAATCTACCTTGTTTGGTTTAGAAAAAAAGACATAAAGCTTGTAAAAAATTCTATAATCTTATTTAACAATATAAAATTCACAATGGGTTAAAAATCATGTATTTTTTTAGGTTAATATTTTAATTTATTTTATCATTTCGATACATATCTTTTATATATATATATATATATATATGATATACCCAATATATATATAATATATCGATATATTGCACTCCTACTATATATGTACCGTAGTTCGTACCAGTTTTTAAAATATTATTAGAATATTATTAATTTACTAAACAATTTATATAAATAGTTTTATGAAATATTCAACAAAGACGCACTGAATGTGATAGTGCGTGTTCTCTTTCCTAGTTTCACGTTACCACCCGAATTTCGGTCGACTCTGAGCGCGTTGAATGTGACATCCGCTTTAGCCATGATTCTCCTTGAAAGAGTTTCCGCCCGCTCCCTGCCACCTTTTCTCTTTTCTATGAAGAGGGGTTTCACATCTCTTAATTTACCTGCAGAAAGGCTCCAACACATCGACGATTCCCATGCTCTTGTCCACGGCATTCATGTCCTCCATTGCCCAGTAATTCCCACTACTCTTTTCGTTGTGCTTCCTATTTATTGTTTTGTTTTCTTGATTACTGTGAATTTGGGAACTTGTGGAAATTTTCAATTATTCAATAAGTCTGAAAATTATCTTCTTTTATTCTTCAATGTGGGTGTTTGGTGGCTAGTCAGAATGGATATCTGCTATTTGCGAAATGAAGTAGATGGAATTAGAGAAGTAGGTTGCGAGTGAGACAGATATGGGTGGCGCCTAGGGGGTGCCAGTACTTAGGTTGGCCATAGAAGGGAAAGATTATATGCTAAATATATTTGTTTTCCATTCTATGAGATATTTTCTCTAGTAAAGCGGCAAGGTTCTAGTTAGAATCAGAAACTTAACGTGCTTACCGAGACAGCATAAACCACGGGAAAGTTCATGACTAGGAAAAAGTAAGCCGTGAGGACTAGGTGGAAGTCACTGGTATTAGTATAGTCCAATGCTTACAATATCATGTAAGTGGAAAGTGGATCGTTACACTAGCCCAATATAAATGTTATAGTGGGAGGCTGAGTGTTCAATGTCCACATTTCACTTTATGTTGAAATTATAGAGTCTAGCCGAAATTACGATGAGAGTGCACACAAATATAACGTATAGGGAGGATACCACACCGTCAAAAAATGATTATACTTACGGTTGGAGCATATGCTAATGCATAATAGGCGTATCTAAGTAATTTAAAGTCTAATGTTGGAGTGTTGTATCAGCTGCAATGGGGAGCCATTGGAATCATGAGTTTATGGTATTGCACTTCAACAGGATCAAGTTGGAATAGTTGCTAATATATCAAAATGCATTGCTTCAAGAAGTGGCAACATTNGCCTGAAGTTCTTCTATCATGGCTTGTTTCCAACCCGGATGAGCGAGAGCCTCCTTGACACTTCGTGGTTCAGCATGCCCTGTGGTTAAGCATGATAAACGTGATAGGGCCCGAAGCGTGGAACGCGTGAGCCTGTAACCGTTTTGTAACCGTTCGGACCGAACCCCGGATCCAGCTGGCAGATAACGCTTATATTTTCTAAGGTTATCTTCGGTCCTTTGTGTTGAACCTCGGGCCGCTCTTCCTGAAGGTGTAAGTGGGCTTTAAGAGTTCGTTTTGATTATTTAATTCGGCCCAACTGCTATCGGGCTTCACCCATTACAGGGTACCCGGTCCTAGAGTTCTCATCAGATAGAGTAACCTAAGAACTGGTTCAAATTGTAGTTCGTACCGGTTTGAACCGCAAAAACTTAAAAAAATTTAATTATATAATAATTTTCATAAAATCTAAGGATCATCATTCGGTATCAAATACCAAACCAAATCAAATATTGAAATAATGAATACCAAATTATCAACAAATACCAAAATTAAAAGCATCAAAAATAAATAATCAAGAACATATCATCCATGTTTTAAATTAAGTACATAGAAAAATATGAAAAAAAGAAAACATTAGTCATTGATTACATTGTTGTATTCATATAATAAAATAATATACAATTCATTTATTTTCTACTACAATATAAATGTAAAGTATTATGAAAGTTTTTAAAAACAAATACGAAAATAATTATTATAAATAAATAAAAATAATAATATTTTATTCATGTGGAAACCTTATAATCGGAATATAGTCAACGAAGCCAATATAATTGGAATATAGTCAACGAAGCCAATATCGTGTGCATATATGTGTCTTCACATTTTTGAACTAAAAGATCTTTTATAAGAATCAATGACTCGTCTACCTATTACATATCAAACAATCAAACAAATATAAGATAATACCACCAATATAACATTAAATAAAAATATTTAAAATATCTAATGGTTCATATTTAAAATCAATTATGGAGATTGTCATGACGTGAATATCACGAGTCATTTGGACAAATATGAGAAACCTCATACTATTGATTTTCTAATATGTCGATATATCAAATTTTGATATCAATAATTGAACGACTCATGTCTCATTTAAAAAAATAAAATATCTAAATATTATATAAAATAATTTGATATTCGGTATATACCGACTTTTCATTCTTTTTACCGAATACCAAACCAAATTTCATAATTTCATAAAACCGAATACCAAATATCAAATAACGAAATAAAAAAATTTCGGTATGGTATTCGCAATTCCAAAGTCTTTGTTCATCCTAATAAAATCAATAAATTATTATGTTACTCAATACAATAAATATAAGATAGAATTTCATCAATATATGAATGATGAAACAAATTCATAAAAATTTTGTGAAATTTTTTTATATGTTATAAATAAACAATAAAATTTTAATAATTACAAAGAAAATTAAGATTGAAGTAAAAACTACATATTGAAAAAAACTTAATAAAATAACACTAAATTATCGAATAAGTTAAAAAATATAAAAACATAAAACTAGAACAATTCAATTTGAATCGAACCGTAAAATAAACGGTTCACGATCGTATAAAAATAGGTTATTATTTTATCTATTTAAAAATAATGTCCACAGTTTGTAAGTTGTTAAAAAATATTATTACTTTACAATTTCGAAGGACAGATGCATTAATAAGATGGGTAGTTGGCAGTTGGCATCGGTAACCATATGTATTAAATTGAACTATAAGATAACAAAACAAACCCCACGTTTCTCAATTACAATAAGAAACAATGAATGCAACGCAATAGTGAGAGGGCAACTGTCAAAAATGCAGGACGCGAAAGATGCTTCTTGTCTGCGCGGAGAAGAAGATGAAGATGAAGAAGAAGAGAAAAAACTTGTCCTAATGAGATCAATTATTCGAAGACATGATCCCACTATTAAGGTAATATATATACAGTATGCTTTCTTTCTTCACTACTCACGGTTCAACTATTTGCTCATTTTTTAAACAATAGTCTAAAAACATTCATATTTGATGAAAACGATAAATGTGGAAAGAAAATTTTATTGATAATAACTGATATAATAATCATATTAAATATTAATTCATTATACTTAATTTTTGACAATTTTATCATAATATTATCTATTTATTTAACTTTGATAATCACTAAAAATGATCTATTTGTATTTTCTTTATCCTTTTTAAAATGATTTAATAACAATTCAATTTTATTTCGATATAAAAATATGAAGAATGGATGATGGAGTAACTAGGTCAAATGCAGTAATTTAAAGATTTAAGAACATTGTTTTTTTGAAAGGTATACTCAAATACATTTGAATTTGGAATTTTCGAATAAAGTCTATTTCACCCAAATACTGTTATTAGAAAACTTATTTATTATTTTAGTTGGCTAAAAGGCTCCCACAATTGATATATAAGGCAGCGTGATATACGCGACCCAAGTAAAATAGAATTTGTTGTTAATAAATTTTGTAAAATATATATAGCCACCAATTAATTAATAATCTACTATATCCTAAAATCCAAATGACTACAAACACGATCATGGGAATTAAATTGGGTTTACAGTTCAATAATTATTTGGGTTTAGGGTTTAAAATATTATTTTTATTATAATAAAGATAATCGTAATTATTTAATAAATTTTTTGGTATATAAATTTATAATTGAGAAAATTGGATAGGTAGCCTCAAACTTACTAGTTGTGTAAAAAGCATATCCCACAACTTACGAAATTGCAATAATATCACATAAAATTATCAATATCATTTGTTTTTTGTCCCTGACATTTTAACAATCGATTTCCGTTAAGTTGAAAAATATTTTTCCGTTAGCATGAGTGACTCTCAAAGTACGCATATAAGACCCGTTTGAAATATTATACAAAATTGACCCCTGATGTTCGAGAATTGTACATATAATATAAAATATTAACGAGTTCGTTAAAGTTCCAATGATAAACGGTATTGAAAACTTGAGGTGTTTTATATGCATTTATTGAAGTTTGTGGATTATAAATGCATAATTTTGCTAAAAATGTGTATTATATTTGTAATTTCGTAACTTAAAAGGTATATCTTTTACACAGTCCGTAAGTTGAGGGGTCTTAGGTAAACGTCAACCAATTATAAAATCGAACTTTAAGATAGATGACATTGCATAGTTAGTTGAAATAATTTAAAAATAATTATTTTCTCTCCTAAGTTAGACTACATTTATATTAATCTATTTTAGATATTGAATTTTAGCATTATATCATTGGAGTGTTATAATTACATATCACACATGATATATAAACTATAGTATTTAAACCCTAAATCACATGATCTCATATTTTATCTATACTCACTGTATACGGCTGGTATACACTGAGTTGTCGGTCAAAAAAATATTTTTTATATTCTTACATAACAAAATAATATAAATGATACCAAAAAATTATTATATAATTACAATAATCTTTATTATCATAAAAATGACATGTTTAAAATATAAAATATAACAATTAAGTACAATTGTTCAAAATGGCTAAGTGTTGAAGTCATGACGATCGTCATTGTCATAACCTCCTCTTCATCACCGATCGATATCCACCTTGTCAACGAGTCTCAATCAGGTCACCCATGGATTTCATTGTCATCGACATTCGTAGTGTCGATCGGCGCTCATAATGTCGATCGACATTAAGCCATTTAGTTTGACTTGAAATATATGACCTAAGAATATCCCACTTGAAATTATCAATGCATACATTTCATGTCTGAGTATTTATTAGTTATGGAAGATAGTAGTTTATAAGTTCAAATCTTGGTGGCTAAATATATTTTACAAAATTTATTAAAATAAATTAGCTTACATGTAGAATACACCAAAATAAGCATGAGCTATGTACATGAATCATATTAAATAATAATTGGATTTTATAATAAAATTATTGGGTTGAAATAACCTCAATATTTAAAATATTAAATCAATGATATTATTAAAAATTATATAAACATGTTGTTCGACTTATTTTTATTCTTGCTATTTTGTCAACATGAATGGCTTGACAGGAGGTGGAGGAGACAACCTTAAGAAGGTTTCTTCGTGCTCGAGATCTCAATGTAACTAAAGCTTCTGACATGTTCATAAGCTACTTGAAATGGAGACGAGAATTTGTACCCAATGGGTTTATCTCTGAGTCAGAAATTGCGAATCATATCGCCCACAAGAAAGCATTCATTCAGGGAAAAGACAAACTAGGTTGCCCTATTTTAGTGCTTTTCGGGGCAAAGCATTTTCCTAACCAAGGAGACGCCTTTGATGAATTCAAAAGTTTGTTGCCGTTGCTCAACCATCTTTATGTTTCTTTTTATGGTTTGCTCACCAAGTGTTTGATAAATTGTTTCAGAGTTGGTGGTGTATCTTTTGGACAAAGCGTGTTCAAGGTGCGCAAGCAATATAATTCATTGCTCCTGATAATGTTTTCCAATTGCTGATTTGAGTTAATGGGATTGACAAAATGACAGAAGGATCCTTGAGGGGCAAGATAAATTCACAGTGATTGTTGATCTTAAAGGATTTGGGTACAAAAATGGAGATCCACGAGGTTACATTGCAATTCTCTCGATTCTACAGGCAAGTAATTGTTCTATTTTTTTGTGAGTTTCATCATGAATGATAAATGAACCCTGGTGCAGAATTACTACCCAGAAAGACTGAGAAAATGCTTCATCATCCATGCGCCTTACATCTTCATGCTTATATGGAAACTTGTTAATCCATTTATCGATCAAAACACAAGGAAAAAGGCAAGAATCTCAACTTTTAAGATATTTGGAAAGTGGGATTTAACTAGAGATAATGAATGATGTACAGATATTGTTTGTTGAGGAGAAGAGTATCAGAACGACAGTATTGGAAGAGATAGAAGATGATCAACTTCCAGAATGTTGTGGTGGTAAAATGGAGCTTGTTCCTCTAGAAGAAGCTTAGTTACTTCCTTCATTTTCTCTTTAAGTTAATAACTTTTAAATTTAAAGATGTTTAGCTTTATACTAATGGTTGTGTTGTGAGTTTGTGGTATTTGAGCTCATTATTCTTAGCCCCACACCACGTAGATATTAGGACTACTTGGTCGGGCTTAGAAGTAACATATCCAATTTAATAACTTTTTAAAGTATTCTGTTTTTTTCAATGTCAAAATCAAAATCCTTAGATTATTTTTTTTAATTTTATAATAGGAATGATTTGTCATGTTATAATTCAAATGATTATTTTCTAAATTTTAGGTGGGCTATTTAGACCATATAATGCTGCAATAAAGATCCTTTATTATTTTAGTGAGGTTCGCATATTTGATCCACGGCTTCGTTTGATGAAAACCATCAAATCTATGTGTTCTTATGTGGAACCCGGCCATGTACACCAAGCATGCCACCAAAGTAGAAATGTTCTTAAATTTTATTTTTGTAAAATTTGTAGTTACCGAAAATCAAACATATGAATTCTTACATTCAAAAGATCCATGAATAACATCTCAACCACTAGAATTATGTGTTATAAATCATTTTATTTCACAATTATTATATTATTATGTAAAGTCAAATAATATATTAAATAAATATTATTCGACTTATATTTTAAAAATAAGATTTCCATTATAATAAAAATAATAGTAATTATTTGATATTTTTTAGATTTTTATATTATTTACAATTGAATATTTTAACTGCAATCAATTAATTTGATCTAATATCTTACAAATAATTAATTTGTTTCATAATTTATACTACACTTACATTAATATATTTTTAGATATTGAATTTCAACATTATAATATGTAAGTAGAGTGTTAATATTATATATATTTCACATATAAACTATAATATTTACACCAATTTAAGGTTGTTATAACAATCTTTGTGCGGTTAAAACCACAAGTTGTTTGGGATTTTTTTATATTATCGTTTAAAAAATAAATAATATTATGAAAAAATGATATAAAAAATATCAAATAATAATGATTATATTTATTATTTAGAATTTATTGATTTGTATTATATAATTCTAATAGTTAAGTTGATCTCATTTTTATTTGGGACGTAAGAGGTCTTGGTTCGATTCTTGTTAACTTTAAATATTTTACAAAATGAATTTTAAAAACATTTCCGCTTACATGGCATGTGGCCGGGTTTGGTGAATTTTAAATATTTCACCAATCGTTGCCCACACCAAAATAATAATGGATTTTTATAAGAGCATTATATGGCCCAAATAGACTTGATTGTTGAATAATTCAATAAAATTTAAATAATTTATTTAATAGTTATCATAACAATTATTGTAAATCGTCTATCCATTGAAATTTTTTGTTTTTTTGAAAAAAATATATGATTAAATACTAGTTCCATGCGATAATAATTGAACCCATGCTTTGGTTTTTTTGTCCAGAGTTGATTCTTTTTACAAAACCCTAAAACTGGATCAAGGTTCAAGTTAAATCCAACTTAAAATCGGATCTTGGACAACTTTTGTGTTGGAACATATGATCTTAAGTTTGCCGATTGAAGAAGATTGTAACTCCGACAAGAGGAAAGAAGAATTGCAGTGGTTGAAGTGGAGAGAATGATGAAAATTTTCCTTGTATTACTCTTACTCAATTGTACAACACAACTAACTCCAAATTTATATACAATTTATTCATGCTATGTAACTAAAAACGCTAAGGAAATAAAACACGTCTTCATTTATTCTGTTATCAACATGAGTCATTGTCTTAAGCAGGTAGGTCCCTTGCTTTTCTTCGTGTGTCTTCTTTGTATTGTTCTTGTTTTCGTTCCAACACTCCCTCAAGAGTTTCATATATTTATTGTCATAAAATATCATAGTAGTATCGATTGTGACTTGAAAGTCTCTTAATAAGTCCTTTATCCACATAAGTTCGCAGGTAAGCGATAATAAGGATATGGATTCAACTTCCGTTGAGATCCTTGCTTCAATTGATTGCCTTTTAGATGTTTAGCATATGGGGCTATCTCCTAAGAGAACACAATGTTCGGATAGTGTTTACTCGTATCAGGGCAAAATGGTCCAATTTCTGTCAGAATAACCAAAAAGTTGGAGTTTGAGACTGCCGAGAGGAAGATTATATATCCATTGATAAATTCAGAATGTAACAACAAATGATGAGTTCAAAATTCAGCAGAAAGTTCAGCAAAAGATCCCACAACGTCTGTCTTTTGATACTAAGTTTATGCTAAAGTCTATTTCCTTTTTTTAATGTCTGCTTAAGTCTTTCTATTTTAGTGTAAGATGATAACTATGTATTCTGTGTGTTTCAATGACAAAGAATTGTCGAATTCTCCATTGATTGTGTATCTTTACACATTACAACAACCAACTCCCAATAACTTTGAATGCTTTGACATTATGCATAAATACAACCTCTATTTAGTCTTGTTTCTTGAGTATTCTTCAAAGTCCAACAAACTGGTATCGGAGCAATGCAAGGAATATGTTCAAGTGGTGGTCCGAGATTCGACGGTAAAAACTATCATACTTGGGCCAAGAAAATGGAGGTTTACCTCCGTTCCCAAGACCTATGGTTATATCTAGAAGCAGGAGAAGCAGCTCTTCCGCCAAATCCAAACTCTGTCCTAATATCCCATAACAAAAGCTACAGTGATGAAGTTGCTAGAATGTACAAAGCATTAGCTACCCTCCTCCAAGCAAGTCTTGAGAGGATAGTGTTGAGCAGAGTACTCTCTTGTGAATCTGCAAAAGATCTATTGGAAACCTTGATAGCTATATATCAAGGAAATGAAAAAACAAATGGTGTGAAGTAGGAGCTTTACGTAGAGAAATTGACAGAATGATAATGAATGCTGATGAAAGTGTCACAGATTATGTTGAATGCATAATGGTTCTGGTTTCTGAAGTTCGTCTACTTGGTGGTCAGTACGATGAAGTTAAGGTCATGGAGAAAATTATTGAGTCACTGCCGGAAAAATATGACATGAAAATATCATCTCTAGAATCCATACATGGAAACCTCACAACTCAGTTGACATAACAAGAACTAGCTGATGGATTACTCTCCTTGGAACTCAAGTGGACCTCTAAAGCTAAGAATAAGAAACCAAGCTTTGGAGCAAAATCTGATGAATATGCTAATGTGGTCAACAAGTTCAAATCATATAACTCAAAAAAGTTTCCACCATGCAGATATTGCAAAAAAATCAACCACAAAGAAAAGGATTGTTTCTTTCGTCCGAGTGCCTTCTGCGATGTCTACAAGAGTCATGGTCATGTCTCTAAAGTGTGCAATAATCGAGAAAAGGCTCAAGTAACACAAGAAAACGGTGAGGAAGAAGACGACGAAGACCTGCAAGTGGTGGATGCAGCTCTTGTAGCCAAAGTAAACTATAGGTGTGTTGTTTCTATACCTAATCAAGAGAAATGTCTAACTGCGAAAATCACCAACAATGTTTGGATGCTTGAAAGTGGTTGTTCGGACTACATGACTGGTAAGGACCTATTTTTAAAATTCAAACAAGCAACCGGGGGAAGCGTTGAAATATGAGATAAACGGATGTTGTTAGTAGAGGGAAAATGTCAATCAAGATAGGAGATTTGGAACTCGATTGTGTTTTATATGTTCCAGATCTAGGCTATAACTTATTAAGCATTGGACAACTAGTCAAATCCGGATTCAAGCTCTCATTTCACAGCAATTTTTGTGAGATTTTTCTTCCTGATGGCCAGCAAATTTTACAGGAAGCATGACACAGAATTGTTTCTATTTTCCCTCCATGACCCATTCACAAGTTTGTCTAACAATATCTGTGGAAACTTCTTATTTGTGGCATAAGAGAGTAGGTCACATCAATACAACAAGAATGCTAGATTTAACAAGAATTCCTCTTTCTCAAGATGTGCTAAGCTTGTTCATATTTCAGAAGTATGTCAACGAGGGAAAATGTCTAAGAAAAGTTTCTCGTCTGGGCTCTGTTGGAGAGCAACTGAAAAACTCCAGCTTATACACTCAGATCTTTGTGGACCTATGTCTATAGCCTCGCTAAGTGGAAATCTTTATTACATGACGTTTATTGATTATATGAGTCGTTATTGTTGGTGTTATTTTCTTACTAACAAAAGTGATGCATTTGAAGTTTTTTAGGACTTCAAATCTGCTCAGGAAAAATAGCTTGGAGCAAATATCAAACTCTTTAGAACTGATAATGGTTATGAATATCGATCAGGTGCATTTCAATTCTTTATGAAACTCCATGGCAAAAGACATCAGCTAACAGTTCAATACAATCCCGAGCAAAATGGAATAGCTGAAAGAAATAATCGAACTCTCTTGAATATGTCAAGTTGTCTATTGCTACAAAAGAAACTTCCAAAAACATTATGGGCAAAAGCAGTAAATACTTCATGTTATCTTTAAAATAGACTCCCTACAAAGGCACTCAAATCCAAAACTCTGTTTGAAGCCTTGCATGGCTTCAAACCTTCTCTGAAAAATCTGAAGGTGTTTGGTAGTATCTGTTACACCTCCGTAGCTCCAGAAAAAGAGACAAACTAGGGGACAAGGCTGAAATAGGGATATTCATTGGTTACAGTTCAACTTGCAAAGACTTTCGTGTGTTGAATCCAAAAACTCTCAAGGTGTATGTAAGCAGAAGTATTGAGATAGATGAAAACAAAAAATGGAATTGGTATACCTCCACTTTAGACTCAGAACTCATGAATACCTCTTCAAATTATGATTTCAGTTTAATTGAAGTCATGGAAAATGGTGATATATCAAGTCATGCTGATATTTTTGATGAAGATGAATCTACTTGACAAAAAACTAGAAGTCTGGAGGAAATTTATAAATGTCTTGTATTGGCAACACCAGAACCTGAGACAATAGAGGTAGCACTTCAAAATATAGAATGGAAAGCATCCATGGAAGCATAATTTGATATGAATCAGAAAAATAAAACTTGGGAGCTTGTGGATCGACCTCTTGATCGCGATGTGATAGGAAATAAATGGATATTTCATACTAAGATCAATCCTGATGGTAGCATAAACAATTTGAAATCTCGGTTAGTAGTTAAGGGATATTCTCATATCCAAGGAATTGATTTTTCAGAAACGTTTGCACTAGTGGCTCGGTTTGATATAATCAAAATCCTAATAGTTGCAGCTGCTCACCTAGGTGGGAAAATATATCAGATGGATGTTAAATTAGTTTTCTTGAATATAGATCTACATGAAACTATATATGTTGAACAATCTGAGGGATTCAAAGTTCAAAATCGAGAAAATCAAGTTTACAAACTTTGTAAAGTACTTTATAAACTGAAACAAGCTCCAAGAGCATGGTATTCTAAATTGGACTCACATCTTGTGTCTTTGGATTTCATGAAGAGCTCAACAGAAGCCACTCTTTACATAAAGCCAGGTGATGATTCTGTCACCATTGTTGCTGTTTATGTAGACGATCTTCTAATCATCGAAAATGACATTAAAGAAATTAAACAGTTTCAACAAAGCTTAAAGAAAGCGTATGAAATGAACGATTTAGGCAAGGTCTCGTATTTCTTGGGACTACAATTGACTCAAACTGCTGATGAAATGTTTCTTGGACAGTCAAAATATGCATTTGATTTAGTAAATAAGTTTGTTGTGAGTGAATAATGTGATGTTCCCATGATGGTAGGTACCAAACTATCTCTGAAAGATGAAACTCCAAAGGTTGATGATTGTCTGTTTCAAAAAATAATTGGTTCGCTTATGTATTTATCAATCTCTTGACCTGACATATCATTTTGTGAGTCTCTTGTCCAGATATATGCAAGAGCCCACCGTGATGCATCTGAAGGCTGCAATGAAACTAATGGGATATATAAAAGCAACAAAAAATTGGGGAATTTGGTTTCTTAAGACTTTAAATGTGAGGTTATTAGGTTTTACAGATTTCGATTTCACTGGAAATATGGATGACTCTAAAAGCACTAGTGGATATTGTTTCACCCTCGGTTCAAGTGTGTTCTGCTGGAATTTGAAAAAACAAAGTTGTGTTGCTCAATCTTCTGCGGAAGCAGAATACATGGTTGTGGCAATGGCTTCAAATCGGACTATTTGGTTAAGACAGTTACTTCTTGACATTGGTATAATGCAGGGTGAAGCATCTTTGATAATGTGCGACAACCAGTCAAATGTGGTCATGATTAAAAATCCCGTGTTCCATGGAAGATCAAAACACATTAAAATCAAATATCACGATGTTCGTGAAGCTGAGAAAAATGGAGAAGTCACATTTGTGGGATGTTCAAGTGATGAAGAGCTTGCTGATATATTCACAAAATGCCTTGTCAAAACAAGATTACAGTTGTTGCGGATGAATTTAGGAATGGTTGATGGTCTTACCATCAAGGGGGAGTGATAAATTCAGAATGTAACAACAGATGATGGGTTCAGAATTCAGCAGAAAGTTCAGCAAGAGATCCCACAATATTGTCTTTTAATACTAAGTTTATGCTAAAGTTAGTTTCCATTTTTTAATGTATGTTTAAGTCTTTCTATTTTAGTGTAAGATGATAACTATGTATTCTGTGTATTTCAATGGCAATGAACTAGCGAATTCTCAATTGATTGTGTATCTCTACACATTACAACAACCAACTCCCAATAACTTTGAATGCTTTGACATTCTGCATAAATACAACCTCTATTCAGTCTTGTTTCTTCAGTATTCCTTAATCAAAGTTTAACATCCATGAGCCTTTTGAGATATTTTAGCACTTGAAATGGAGCATGTAAGTGGCCATAAGTGAGTTTTTTCATGAATCGTGATAGAATGTGCACTTAATATGCTAAATCGGGTCTTGTAAAAGTGAGGTAGATTAATCATCCCACCAATCTTATATAATAAGTGGCATCTGATAATGTCTTCTCGGTGTTGTATGTCAATATGTGGTTCTGATGAATTGGAGTTTCACCCGAATTAATTCCTAACAAGCCACAACTATCAGAAAGGTTTAGAGTATATTTTCTCTAGCACATAACAATTCCATCAGATGAACGAGCCACTTCAATTCTATGAAAATACCGAGTGCCAAGATTCTTCAATTCCATGACAACAATGTGTTGTATTTTTCTCTGAACTAAGATATTTTCCAAGGGGCTGAAATATCTTTTACTTACCCTATTATCGTCATTAACAACCGTTGACATCATAGAAACTAGTAACGTCGTTTTGATCAACACATAATACCATAACGGCCACTCAATCCCTTAAGACTCACGCATTCCGTTGACTCTCGTCAGGACCGCTCTGTATTTCCTGCCTCATGCTCGCTTGACACCTTAATCGTTGTGTTAAATTTCTAGAGTCGAATCAATTTAAGTGGGGAGTGTGCTCGGATACAATGTATAAGAGGAATGATACCACATTGTAAAAGATTTGAACAAGTCAATTATAATGGTCCACTTTCATTCTTATAAACCAATCCACTTATTTTCATTTTCCAATGTGGGACAACACCACTTATTTCAACACACCCCCCTCAAGTACAACCACCTGACAAGTTGGACTTGACCATTCAAATCGGTGGATTACCAACCGATCAATGAAACTGGACTAACCCCCGGTAAGGTCACTCAGGATTTTCAGAACCCGCTCCGATACCATGTTAAATTTCTAGAGTCGGCTCAATTTATGTGGGGAGTGTGCTCGGATATAACGTATAAGAGGGATGAGACCACACCGTAAAAGACTTGAACAAGTCAATTATAATGGTCCACTTTCCTTCTTATAAACCAATCCACTTATTTTTATTTTCCAATGTGGGACAACACCCACTTATTTCAACAGAAACATGGTTTAATCTGTCACCAGAACCACTTCATTAATGGAAATGTTTATCTTGATTAGTTTTCTTGGGTCATGCCACATCCTTGGCAGAACCCTTCCATCTTGAGCATGGTTGCATCTTGGGCAATGTCAATTTATCTGAACTGATACATACACAATCCGGATATCTCATTCAGTATTATACCACCTTATTTCAGGAAGGGGAAATTAAGGATTATGAACTTATTAATAAGAGGAATCGAGTGGAGAATCGAGGGTTCGGAAGCATGGGAGGCCGAGGGGCGAATGTGTCTCTATTGAAATGTCTACATATAGTAGGGACTATTCTGCAAAATTGTATGGGTATAAATCTATGTTTTCAAACCGATATTTATTATTGAACCGGAAAATGTCTGGTTCACTAAAAACTGGTTTGAACCGTTGTAACATAAAAAGATCTTTTCTCAAATTCTATCAAATATCACAATCATTCTTCATTGTTAGTTGGATCTCTCCTAGGTAATTCCAACTCAAAAAAATTCTAGAGCTATTCTCAACCCAATTCATTCCCATAAATCCTAGCTTTGAATTTGAAGAGGAATTAAGTAAAAAACCTATTGCTTTAAATGTATATTTGACATTCCTGAGATCACATTGCTATAAAGAACATAAACGAATTACTAATATGTTACTGAAAGATTTGGCTCACAAGCATAGATTCTCAAGTGAAAACAAACCATTGCAAATTAAGCATCGCACTCGTGAACAACTCGAAAATCAAGTATCATTGTCATAGAATAAGATGAAATATGAAAAATACTAAAACATCATGCTCATATCAGTATCACTTCTTCAAATAGAATACTCATGTCTCCAAATCCCTACTTTTTCACTCCTCTTGGAATGATGTGAATTTCAAAGTTCCAAAATCCGGTAATGATCCTAAAATTGAATCGAAGTTAAACGAAATATTAGTATGTGAACAACATAATAATAATGAAACTTTATATGTCGAAAATTGCACCTTCATGAACTTCATCTTCATTCTCATAAGTTGGATGTTCTATTTCTTCGGAGAGTATCACATCTATATCTTTGACGTCATCTAAAGAATCTCCCAAATTCCCTGAAATTCATGCATCAATATCCTCTATATCATCAATATCAATTGGACAAAGATGTTCATTGTTCGAATGCCATCTGCAATTGATTTCATAGTTAAACAATAAATAATAATAACAAGAATTCAGGTAAACAAGAAAAAAGAATAAGTTAGTTAAATAAACATCATACTTTAAATGAGTACATGTCTTTAAGTTTCCGATTGTAGCGCACAAACACTGGGGCATTCCACCTTGAATGTTCTAATTTGTTCCTTTTTTTTCGTATGTATTTGATCAAACACTTTCCAATTCCGTTCACAACCTGAGGATGAACTTGTTTGACAAAGAATCTTAATAGCAATTTTTTTCAACTCAGGCGCACTTCCACCGAACAATTGCCACCAATCAGCTAAAAATATAAAATAAATTATGAGACAAAGGTAAATTAATATGGATAAATGAATTGATTGCGAACTATAAATTTTTAAACAAACCTGGTTGATGTTTTTTGTTCTGGCTAGCTTCTATGGTAATAAGGCGTCCGAAACTTTTCAATTTATTACGAAATAACTTTATCTCTTCCAAGTACACATTGATGTCCATTGTTCCTTTCTTAGTAATGACATCCAAAACATCATCCATTACGGATTCTATCTTTGCATGATGGTTTGGATCATATTGAAATTGATGATTGAGCCAATAAGTAGCGGCATGAAGATCTTTTCTGAATTTTGTAGCCCAACGAATTTCAAGAATTGTAGTGAATGGTGCGTATAGTCTTTCATCATTTTCAAAAGTGGACATGGTTGTTTTTTTAACTCTATCTATGCCATCATAGAGATATCCAATGTTTGGCTTCTTGTCACCATCAACCAACCTCAATAGTTTCATCAATGGTTTTAATACTTTGACGATAACTAAACAATAATTCCAAAATTCATCACATTTCACTATTTTTTTGAACTCCAAACCTAACTCTCATTTTCCTAAGTTTGACAAAGCAAATTCTTTATGGAGGGCTAATGC
>RWGZ01001614.1:492491-503271 GCA_009725065.1 Utricularia reniformis
CTAAAGGCCAAAGAGTAGCCGGCTGGCAGCGCCGTAAGGCCTAAGCGCCATGCAGCCACTGTAGAGCCAGTTCCGGCGGCTGATCCGCCTGGCGTTAGCCGACCTATTGGCAAAGGACAAGCACAAAACGACGGCCTACTGCACATAGTACAGTGCAGGTATAAAAAGGACGCTGAGAGAACGAAAGAAAAAGAGCCCTTTTGAATCAGAGGAGAGCCTTTTGGAATCAGAAAGAAAGAACGAGAGAAGTTTGGGATCCTCCTGGTTCTTCCTCCCCACATCCGTGGTTTCACAGCTCCTCTCGATTTATTTTCGAAGCGCTTTGTGATTCCCCTTTGTATTGATCTGAAAACATGCATTGTATGATCCTGTTTTCGGTTATTGGAAGGGCTAAGGGCTTTTCTTTCCGCCCTTAGTCAAGTGGTTTTTTCCTCGCTTTCGAGGTTTTCCACTCTAAATCCTTTTTGCCTTCTATGCCTCTAAACCGTTAACTCTTCTCCACACATGAACAAATCATAACCGAGTTCGTCTTGTAACGAACCGGTCGACTGTTGACACCCCTGGTTTTCTAACCACAACAATAAGAAAAATAAGATAAAAGTTTTTCGTTGATATGAGTAAATAGCAAATGTACCGGAAGAACCCAAGGATTTCAAGTCAATGACTTCTCTTTGGTGCTGTGGATCCTACTTGCGGTTGGAGCCTGGAACAAGACAAGGGAGTTGAAATGTCAAACAAGATTTTTGGGGAGAAAAATTCAAAGCATGAAGTGGCTTGAAAATAACACAAAAAGCTGGAAACCTAAAAACTTAAAAATTAAGAGACTTCACGTTGAACTGAACCGTAAAAAAACTGGTTTGCGGTCGAACCGGTTCAACCGGCCGATTCGACCACGGTTTGAAAACATAGATATAAAGTATCTTTTGAACATAAGCAAATTAGGTTGGTATATTTATATGGTTATGGCAATTATCTTAAATATTTATGATTGTAATTTTAATCCCCAAAGTATAAATATAACAAAATTTGTCATCATACTTTCTAAGGCTATGTTCTACATACGTTTTGAAAATTAGAATGCAGTTTAAGAATGTGTTTTCAAAATGTGATTATAAATCAAGAATGAATTGAGTGTTCTGTAATTGATAAATTGAATTGCATAACAAGAATAATGTTATGTAAAATTGGATTTATCCAAATTAGATTTATCATCGCTAGTATCTACATGACGAAATAAATTATGTATTGTTATAGTTGCACGTTAAAGATACATGAGAATTAACAACTTACAAATATGTCTAACGACAATGTAAATGTAAAATTGTTGGAGGTGAAAGAAAATATGATTTTTAGAGAATATATTTATAATTTAAATTACGAGAATGCATTCTAATTTCCAGATCCAGTCACATATCTCATTTTGCATTCAAATAACAATTTGAAAATGAATTCTGTTTATAATCAGAATGTAAATGTTGTAGTGTTCTGTAAAAATTGCAATAATGCATTCTAATATCAAAATGCATTTTAAGAATGCATGCAAATTAATTTCTCAAAGTTTAATATATATGATATTATTGGTCTCCAAAGATTTTCAAACTGTAAATTACGTAATCGGTCAAAATCAAATTTCAAAGATCGATTTTGTCATTATGGAGGTGTGATGGGCTAAATGTTGCAAAATTGGAAGATCAAAATTATCAAAAAATTATAGATCATGGACTAAATATACCATTACAAATTATAGAATTAATTTCAAGAAAATATCTATTCTCATATATTTCACTAAGTCTTATATAACATTAATATATATACAATTTTAATTGTATTAAAAAAATTTATATTGTTGTGCTTTGTGAACTGAACTCAAATGTTTCGCTCATTATACTACGGTAACATATGATTATGATGTTTTAGGTCTAACATTTTTTTATTATAAAATAAAATGGTTCAAAATAATTGGTTTATGTAAAGTTTATTAAAAGATTTTTTATATTTCATAACCAATTACTCAATCTGCTGTAAAGTGGAACAATTCTAATTTTATACGGATATGGGATAATAAACTTTTTCAACACCCTTCATTTCAAATTGGTTTTGGTATGATTAAATTTATTCAATAGACTCGATGATACTCGTTGTATTATTGCTTAAGCACATTTCACTTTTTTATCATAGTTTTTATCTAAACGGGTGTAAAACAAACTAAAACTCATTATTGAGCTCCATAACATACAAAAATTAATGATTATAATGGATTTGTTTGGTACCCCGATTAAAACAGCGGTGAGGTGCAGTGAGATGTTGAAATCGTGATTTTTTTAATGTGTACAAACATAAGGTTAATTGCGATGTGATAATCGTTAAAAAACCACGATATCATCACAGCTGTTAAAACCAGCTGTGGCCTCATCGTGATTTTGGAAAAGACTCATTTACCCTTACTTCTATTAATTATAATATAATTATATTTATTATTATTATATATATAAAGGTATATTAGTATTTTTACATAATTCACAATCATCATATCTCACTACACCTCACCAAACCGCAATTTTACAGAAACTGAACTAAACAACTCAATACTGCGTCATTATAACATATCCATAAATTAGAGAGAATATATTAACTTTTAATAGTGCGTCTGTTTCTAAAATCTTTTATTTTCAACATTAAGTGAGGGGCTATGGCGCATGAGCATTTGACTTGGTTCAGTGCCTAGTGCGGCACTAGGCACTAGTAGTGCCTACGTGTTATCTGTTTTCCCTTTTTCTTTTATCGAATGAGCTTGCTTTTCAGAGGAGGTGCCTTACCTTGTTTCTTTTTCCATCTTTGTCGGATTTCACTGCACATTCTGCGCAAAGGGTTTCCTTTTACCTTTCTATCTATCTGCAAATCCAATAAACTCGCTACATTTCCCACATACCCATGTGGGTTTCTGCGTGCACCAAATGTTTCCCGTCCCTTTCCCCTATCTCTGATTCTCATGAAGACAGCGACCTTTCATCCTCCCCGCTCCCTCACTGTTCCTTGCTATTTTCCCTTCAAAATCACTAATTTTTCNTTCCCATGACATTTGTTGACCAACTACCGTTGTAGTCATGATATATTTAATTTAAATAAACAATTTAAAAAATAATTACAATTATATAAATATTGGGCGTGTAATTATTTCTGCAGAAATTACTTACATTTGTTGGTATATGGGTTGTGACTTGTCCATTTCATCACACGCGTGAAAGTTAATGATTAACGAGGTGTCTTGTCCGTGTTCTAAATATAATTTAGTAATAATAATAATAATTAATTAATATATCTTTTGATTTATGCCTACAAAAAAGTGTTTTTAGTTTACTAGAACATCTAGTTCGAACCGTATGTCATGACGTCGAGGTCTCATAAGAACATCTCGTTCGGACACTATGACATGACGTCCATATCTCATTATAACATTTTTAAATGTAACCAGTCGTGGTCATACATGTCAACATTAAACTTCTCTGCTGACATATTGGGTTTGTTTAGTACCCCGATTAAAACAGCGATGAGGTGCAGTGAGATGTTGAAATCGTGATTTTTTTAATGTGCACAAAACATAAGGTTAATTGCGATGTGATAATCGTTAAAAAATCACGATATCATCACAGCTGTTAAAACCAGCTGTAGCCTCATCGTGATTTTGGAAAAACTCATTTACCCTTACTNTGGTCTCCCTAAAGGATGCGCCAAAAGGATTCAAGAGGCTATTAAAATTTGCTCGGAAGAGTAAAACAGATTCAAACTCACTGGGTTGGTCTAGTCCTCCATCAGTATTTTCTGAAGGAGAGGATGATACTGAAGATTCAAGGTCTGTGAACATGAGAAATAATGAAAAGCTAATGAAGAAAGGAAAGCAACACCTCCAAAATAGTCGGCATCATAAAAGTGCCACCAGTGATGAGAAGTCTGGTACTTTTCTTTTTCTCTGAAATTGTTATGGGAATATTTGCAAGAAATGTTTAACATCTCCTGGTCTGGTTCCTTGTATCGTATATTTTGATACATGAATAAACTCTTATTTCAGCTCAAGCTAGCAAGAGCAAATTCAGGCAGCACGGGGAGAGCAATGTTTCTGGTTCCAAAGGTTAGTAGGCCTTCGCTGTTGGTGTTTATTTTCTACACGATGATCGAATTATTTCAATCCCATTTCTATCTGTCTTTCAACAGCAAGATCATTCTTCTCACTTTCCGCATTTAAAAGCAGCAAATAGGATAACCAGATAAGAGTTATGCAAGGCAGGGCAAGGCTCATATTTCTCCATCCGCTCTCATTTGCTGCTTCTCATTTGGAGAGTTTTTTCAAGGGGAAGCATGATTGTGTAGTATTGACTGTGACATCCTGGTATGCCATTTAATGGGACTCGTCTTGTGCGAAAACCCTTGTCAACTAATTTGCATTTCACCTTAATCTAGTAGGAGATATTCTAGTCTGTATTTGCAACACTCGGATTTTTGTATCAAATCTCTTGAACCTGCTATACTTTTACACACCACCATAACCAGACCATACCAGAATGAAAAAAACGGAAAAATGACGACTTGGTTCTCCAAAGTTTGGATAATTTGGTAATTTTGGTTTCCAAAGTTTCAGTGGCAAAAACAGTCCCCAAAGTTTTAATGTTTTGGCAATTTTGGTCCCTAAAATTGCGTATTTTCGTAAAATACGTCCTCAAAGTTTGTGAATTTTGGCAATTTTGGTCCCCAAATTAATTTACGTCCGGGGACTAAATTTGCCACAATTCGCAAACTTTGGGGACGTATTTTGCGAAACTACGTAACTTTGGGGACTGGTTTTACCAAAATTCGCAAACTTTGAGGACCGGTTTTGCGTACATGAAACTTTGGGGGTTGTTTTTGTCAAAATTGAAAACTTTGGGGACCAAAATTGTCAAATTATCTAAACTTTAGGGACCAAAACTGTCTTCCGCCCGAAAAAAACAGGTAGATCTTAATCTCACAGTTTTCATCAACTTTTTACACATAACAAGTTATTTCCAAGTGTTTTGATCTCAATCGAAGTTTACCCAAAAACCTGAAATTACGACAAAAGTGTCTCATGTTCGACAGTACAGTGAATTCCTTAATGTTATCAAAGGTTAACAATGAGCATCAACATTTGAGTTAGTGAATGTTTATTCAAGAAATCCTCTAGTCAGAGAAAAAGTAATTGAAGCAGAGAGATGAAGAATTTGGTCACCCTTTAAGCAGTAAAGGCAGAATTGAGAGCACTGTGTACATCCACACCAATTTGTGCTTCTGCTTTATCCACATCAGTTGATGCTGTGTTAAGCTTTTCCTGGAACTCAGCCAGACCCTTCTGAACCAAATTTTGATCCAATGGAGTTGCCTCAACAGCAATAATATCTGCAACAGAGTTTGCATGCACGAATGCAAACCCTCCACTCACAAAATACTTGCCAACATCGTTACCTTCCTGGTTTCAGCTCCGCAATTGTGGCTACATGACCAGGTAATACACCCATCTGGCCTGTTGTTGCTGGGACTATCACCATATCAACCTCAAATATAAAATGGGACAGAGATATATCATTACAGATCGATCACTCACACAAAAAAACACGTTTAAGCAGAAACCAGATATAAACAAAAGAATAGGCCTGGCAATGGAAAAATAAGGTACAATAGGATCTGAATTGAAAGCATAAATTACCCTGCTCGCAGAATGTTACTTTCTAAATTGATGAACAAAATCTCATTCCCCACCAAAAACACAAAAAAACAACATGTTCAAGCAATTGGAAGCAATAATTACAAAAAATATTCAATGGATTTCCCCCTTGTAACACAGTTTGAAGCATCTCAATTGCATAAACAAAAATTAAAATTAGTGAATACCTGTTTCCCAGAAAGGATGGAGTTATAAGGAAGAACTAAATTGACAGTAAGCTTCGACGGGATGGTTGATGGGGTTGGTGGGCGAGGAGCCATGTAATTGGAAGGCGTTTTTGGTGGAACCAAGTTCGGGATCACCTTCTTCCATTCGTCGATGAACTTGGAATCCCCAGTCGTCGCCGCCAGAAAATCGGTAGAAAAATGGCGACTCCACGTCATCAACCGCCGAAGCTCGGCCAATAAGGAATCTAGAACCCCGTCGCATCATTTTGATAACGCACGCTGCATGACGATTTGTTAGGGGCGGTTCAAAGAAGATGATGAAAAAGAACTCCGGATCTTGCCTCTTGGGGCATCCTAATAACAGACTAAATGGCCTACTTTGTAAATGGATCTTTCTTCCAAATGGGCTTTAGTGGCCATATAGGCCCAATAAATAACAAATTCAGATATATATATATATATATTTTCCTGAAAAAACGACTGAAATTGCATTTAAAACATACATATATTAATCTATTGTTTTGAACAAAACAAAGAAAGTAATTTAATAATACAAATAAGTGAACAAGTGTGCAGCTCGGGCTCATTATTACATAAAAATTATGAAGTGCAATTATTTAGTTTCAGATTCACTACAACCAAGAGCTTAAGTAGATCTTGTTTGTTCACATTTTCTTAAGCTTTAGCTTTTGCAGCTTCAAGACGAGCAGCCACAACTTCCCAAGAAACAAGCTTCTCCAAAAAAGTCGATATATAATCAGGCCGTCGATTCTAAGATGAATAACATTCTCAGTAAAAAAAGAGCTTAGAAAAGCACATATGGAAAAGAACTAACCTGGAAATCAAGGTAGTAAGCATGCTGCAAAAAGAAAACGAGTTTATATGTATTTCATTGTAACAGTGTGAAATTTAAGAAGAATGTATTGTATTTGTACCTCCCAGACATCTAATGTGAGCAGCGGCTGCAATAACACCAGCAAAATGTGTGGAAAAATGCTCAGGAGGGGTGTTTTCAATGGTAAATAAGAGAGACCTTAATCTTTTGTATGGTGAATTCACTATGTTGTCGAAAATAGACTTACAGTTTTATCAAAGACGAGAGGATTAATCGCATTTGGGGTCTTTATGATCGAAAGATTCTTGTCTCCTTTAGAAGGAAGAGGATTATCTGCATGTAAGAGGTACTGCGGTAAGACTTCATTAGAAATAAGGTTATGAAGAAGTTATATTTCTTACAAACAAGCCATGCCCATCCAGATCCAAATTGTGTTGCAGCAGCTGCCTTGAACTCAGTAACAAACGCATCAAAAGAGCCAAAGTCTTTGTTGATCAACTCTAGAACTTCAACTGATGGCTGACCTCCACCGCCTGGTTTCATAGACTCCCAAAAGAAAGCATGATTCCAAGCCTGTCAAGAGACAAAAAAGATTAACCAAACAATCTAAATTCTATTAGACATTAAACAATCTAAAAGCATGATTTTGTTTTGCATACTTGGGCTGCATTGTTGAAAGGTGGGAGGAGATCACCCTTGTTATACGTAACCAAAATTATTTCCTCTAAAGTCTTTGCATCGAGCTCTGTACCAACTATTTGCTTGTTGAGGTTATCAACATATGCTCTGTGATGCTTACCCCAGTGGAATTCAAATGTTTGACGGCTCATAAGAGGTTCCAATGCATCCTGCATTCAAACATATTGAGCAGTGGTACTTGCTCTGTCTTCTTGAAAAGATGAGCATAATCATAACAAAATTCAAACACCCAAATTAAATTACTGTTAATAGGAAACGTATGAATTTCATCTCATTTTTTGAGGAGACAAGGGATCCAACATTGGGTAAAAACATTATAACAAAGAACAAAATTTGAGAAGCCAAACAAGCACTTGAAATGTCTTACAAGTGAATATGGAGGGGGCTGAAGGTCAACTTTTGCTGTTATAACACCCCTTACAGCTATCTTCGAATAGCATTTCTGCTAAAAGAGATAGTCAAAGGAGCATGTATTAGCTAACCATCAAAATTAGAAATTAAACAGAACTTAAGAAGCAATTCATTTTTCGAAGGCATATTTTGTATAGATTAAGACCAAACCCACCTGATTCTTACGGCATTGGAACCCAACCGTCCACCCATAAGTACCTGCAAAATAGATCAACGCAAACACATAACAATTACTCTAACCAGTACGCCATAAAAACAACAAACCTTTGAAGGAAATAGAACCGCATATCGATTGGCCGGAAACGGGTGCTGCAAGTGAAGTAGCCATTACAAATTTTCCGCCGGAAAATCAAATCAACTGGCTCGGCGTGTGGCGAGGATAAGCTAGAAAAAAACCTTGATGAAATAAATAAAATAAACTATAGAATATTTTGCAGATTAGCCCTTCAATTATACATTTATTCTCACTTTCCCCATTGTATCATAAAACCTATATTTTCTTGTATGATTTCTTATTTTTTAGCTAGCGTTAAAACTTAAAACATTGTTAATTAAAAAACTAAAGTTTTATTTTATTTTTTTTATTATCACATCATTTTTCAAAGCATAACATCATATTATATCAAATTTCAAACAAATCAATTAAAAAACCATTTTTTATATTATTTTTATCCCAACAAAAAATAATATTGTTATTATAATAATCAAAAGGTTCATTTGTAATTATCAAACTATGAATAAATAAGTGATTGGAAATAAGGGTATATATAATATCCATGGAATATTGCTACTTCCTTGATTTAATTTTAGGGGATGAATGTATATTATTCCTATACTAGAATTAAATTAATCTCAATGATTTGATTATTTTAATTTATATTCATAACTAAATTGAAATCCACCCAATTTTATGCAATATCCCGAAAAATAAGTAAAGGGTGAGCGAAGATTGAGTGCATGGTAATGAAATCTGTGGTGTTGCAAATACTAGATTTTCTATTTTTATCACATTGCAGCACCACTAGATTTCCATATAAAATACATGTTCTTGTTATCAATAATTTTTCATCTGAAGCAAAAAATGGCTCAAGGAATATTGCTACTCGCCGCACTGTTTCTTTTCTTCATCGTTGCTCGTTCAGAAGACGAGTTAATTCCGGCAGATAAGTCACAGTTAGAAACATGGTTCAATCGTAACGTTGGCAGGACAGAAATGCTGGAGGCAGCTACTTCTGAGGCCGAGAGTAAGCCTACGGTGATAACTGTAAGAAAAGATGGAAGTGGGAAATTTAAGACAATTTTGGATGCTCTAATGAGCGTACCTGTTGATAATAAGAACCGTGTTGTTATTGATATTGGACCTGGTAGTTACAAAGAGAAGATTAAAATCGAGAGGAATAAACCGTTTATCACGTTGTATGGGATGATAGAATTATTGAGATTCTGTATCGGAGATAGTGCAGCGGAAGCATTACCTGAATTCATCATAGCGATGATAATATGAAGAACACAAGAAACCGGAAGAATGGTCTTCAGCCTGATCGTAAGAAGCTGGCCAGATGGGGAGCAACTGTGTTGTTCTGCTTCTTATTCAGGCTGAGACCACACCCGTATTTATAGATGAAGTTTGAACTAATTGCAAATCCACCCATCAATAAATTGTAATTTAGTCCTCGGGAATTCCATACATTAATAATTGGCTCTCACATTATAATATTAAATGACTATGGTCTATATCATAATATTGATCACCAATTAGACCATTAACCTTATTACGGTAACAATAAATGTGATCAAATACTTACATGTGCGTCCACATGCATAATAGTATATCTAAGAAGACAACACATAATATTTAGTCCACATAGTTAGAATAAATATTCTAACATTCTCCCACTTGGACAAATAATCATGTGTTTACCAAAAGTCCCCTTTCAATCACAATTTATTTACCGTACAAAATATGCGCACATAAATGAATATAGTCATTTAAAAACATCTCGTCCATTAGTCTTATTAATACAAAGACTGAAGGAGTAGTCATCGCAAAATAGCAACTCAACCCTCATCAATCATAAGTACTAACTCAACTAAATGACATAGACAAGTGAGTGTATGGCATGAAAATTACATGCTAAAGTGATCATGCATGTCTATTTTCAACTGGTCAAATAAATATAATGAGGTCGGAGAAGAGTTCTATATCAACATGAAACCAAACATAATGTCATGACCAAAACAATATTGAACGTTTATACAAATGAAAAATGAATCAAATAGCATCACTAACGACACCCATATAAGTAATCAACTTATGAAAGACCGATGGTGTCAATGCTTTAGTAAGCGGATCCGCAACCATATCATTTGTACCAATATGTTCAATACTGATTTTATTTTGTTGAACTCTTTCTCTAACAATCAGGAACTTTCTATCAATATGTCGAGATTTCGACGTGCTCCTGTTGTTATTCGAAAATAGAACTGCAGCTCTATTGTCACAATAAATCATTAATGGTCTTTCAATCCCAACGACAATATGCAGTTCACTTATGAAATTTCGCAGCCATAAAGCATGATTAGATGCCTCGTGACAAGCATTATACTCAGCTTCCATAGTGGAATCAGCTGTCAAATGCTGCTTGACACTTTTCCAAGAAATCGCACCCCCAGCCATAAGGAAAACATAGCCAGAAGTCGACTTTTTAGTATCACGGCATCCAGCAAAATCGGAATCAGAATACCCAATGACCTCAAGGTGATCCGATTTTCTATATGTGAGCATATAATCTTTCGTTTTCTGCAAATAACGAAAGACCCTTTTGACTGCAACCCAATGTTCTCTACCAGGATTACTTTGGTATCTACCAAGCATTCCAACAATAAATGCAATGTCTGGACGAGTACAAATTTGAGCATAGACTAAACTCCCAACTG
>RWGZ01001614.1:503348-523060 GCA_009725065.1 Utricularia reniformis
CACAACAAGATTAATTTAATGTCTACGACTTCACTGTCTGAACTTACATGAGTTGAGATATTTAGCATGTTCCCGGTATTTTAACATTCGGGGATATTCCTCACAAAATTTACAGTGCTCCGCTAACATCTTCACCTGTCTGGGCACGAGAGTTCAGCTCCTCCGAGGAGTTAATAACAGAATTTTGCAGGGAATGTCGGATTGTTCGCAAAGGTATGTACAACGTCTTTTTCTGTGCATTTTGCAGTGTTTCAAGAAGTCTGATTATTAAAATTAATGTAATCCAAAAAGGCTTGGCTGGAGATTTAAAGAAAGCAATGAAAGATGGGAAGCCTATTATTATTGAGGTAATTTTGTTTATTCACCGGTGCATATTTCGTGATCATCAGTCGATCAATGTTGCCAACATGTATTACATGAAAAGACTCAGTTCTTTTTTACATGTTTATGTGTTGTAATTTGGATTTGTTTTACATGTTTATAGGGCATGCATTTGGATCCTAGTATATATAGAATGGACGAGGAAAACAAATCATCTAATTGTGCACCAGAAAAAGATGAAGAGAAGAAATTAATGAAAAAAAATGAAATTGAAAGCTCAGAGGACACCAAGCTTTCTGTTTCATTTGCCATTCATGAAAACGAGACTTCGTGTGTCCCGGCTGAAGTGTCAAGTGAAACTAAATCGTCTGTTGTCGTGTTTTCTGCTACTCCACAGTCTACGGAAACTGGTGCTCCTCCAACTCTTAACTGCAAAGGTGAATGAATGTTCTTTTTCCTTTTTCCTAGATTAATTTGCCATAATGAATTTTATTACAGATGCTGTTGCTGTTAAAACACCTACAATAAAAAAAAATAAGTCTGGTCCTGAACCAATAATTATTCCTATAATCCTGAAGATGGCTGATTTTGATCACAAGGTACAAATTTTCTACTGATTTTGTTATCTGTGGTGTTTCTCAAATAAATTTGGACAGGCTTTGCTAGAGGAGTGGTTATCTACACGTAGCAGCGAAAAGTACCCCGTTCAGGTTATTCCCTCGAGCTTCTTAAATTTGTATGAACTGCTAAAACTGAATGCAATAATGGATTCAGGACAAAGATAAGTTAGTAAGCAACTTGAAAATAATACAAGACTATCTCTGCTCATTCAAGTCCCAGGTAAGAAGATCCAACAATGAAGATTATATGTTTCATTACATTCTTGTCTTAGTATATCTGCACAGGGCTGCATGGTCGTCAATATATCGGCGACAACGTTCCCACAAACTTTAGACTGGCTTCACAGTTATCTTCTTCAGGTAAATGTCTCTTATCTGCATCTCAGTTGATTGAAATGCAAATTCAAATTCAAATGCTCTTCTCAGTTTACTCTTGTACTTGTAGTGTATCGAGCAGGGAACTTCTTCTTCGACCTCGGTTGATACAAATGAAACTAGCTGATTCCTTCATCTGTATTTTCACAGCACAAAACATTAGCTCCCAAGGCATGTTTGCTGTTTAACTTGTCGTTTTCTGTAATGTTATAGAATTTAGACTACATTTAACTCACTACTACTACAAACAAACAAAGAAGAAAACATTAAGACAAAACCACATGCATGTGTTCTACGACAATCTTGTTTTTCAATGCATTGTCATGTACATATACCTAACAACTTAACATAACACGCATTTGATGATCTATCAATCAACATAATGTATGTTATAGGGAACCAGGAGTATTCAGGCCCTCCATGCAAGAATTAAAACTGTCCCCTCTCATGCTCTGAGACTACAGTTACCATGTTTATGATATCTACAAATTCTAAATACATCTAAAGAAACTGTCCCACCATGATAACAAAATAATAAGTTTTGGTAATCTAATTTCATGGGATTTGATTTGTGTGATATCGTATAATATGAGTAAGACAATTAATCATTTATTTATAGCTATAAGCTAATGCTAATTGCCATACTGGCTATTGTGATTTTGAGAAAGAATCAAGCTACCATGAGTCTCAAAATCTCCATCATCTTCATAATAATGACATGCTTCTTCTTCTTCTTCTTGCATGCATGTTCTCTCCCCTCCACCGCCGCTGAGGTTCGTATATTCACCGGTAGCCTGCTCTTATTCGTAAATGTTTTATACTTTCGTCATCTTTCTCAGCTGCAGGAGAATCTGGAAACCCTAACTTCTGTTTCTTGGTTATCAGAAGGCATGGAGACACTAACCTTGGTACGTACTATGCTGGGAAGGGTTATGAGAAGGCAATGTAACAATTGAATTAGTAATTTCAGGGTAGAAGAAGACAACAGGAAGCAGCAGAGAAAAGTCTTGTGGATTTGGATTACGCCCAGCCTCATACTGCACCGCCCTCACAATTGAATTTTCTTTCTCACAATAATCACTTCTAGTTCTATTACAAACAAATGGGCCAATTCTCGGCAAGCCCAATATTAAAATATTAATCTGTGGGTCCCATCAAGTTCGAATACTAATACAAACTGACGATTCAATTGTCCAATTATAGTTAATGCTGCAAACTTGACAAAAAAGAATAAAAATCGGTTAACATTAAATTTATTTATTTTATTCGAAGTAATTTGAGCAACTGAATCCTTCGTTTTTCTAGATCCCTAACTTTGGGCTCGTAATTTGCTGAGCCCAAAGTCCACAGGGATTAAATTTTGGTATGTGTAGATTAAGTTTCATTATAATTAAAAGGCTTTATTTGCATGAATATTATATTATATCATAACAACTACTACCATGTGCCTAAAAACTAAGTGTTTGTATGGTAAATAATAAATAATCAATTAAGAATTATGTTTTGTATAAAATGTTTATGAGAAAACATTATAAATACTAAATTATTATTTTATCATTCTAATTATAGAAAAGAAGATTTATTTAATTCCGTACCGGACCTGTATGAACGGTACGATCGGTACCAAATTTTATTTAATTTGTTTTTTTAAATAATATTTAATTAGTTATTAGGGTCGGATCCAAAAAAATCCAGAAATCGACCCTAATACCCGCTATCGGGTGGTTTAAAAAAAATATCGTTACTATATGATATTTGACGTACCGATATACCATCTGATATACAAACATTGGTAAAAACATGTTTTATATTGAAGGATGGTAGTTTGGTCAAAAAATTATTATAATGCATTTAACAATTCAAAATGTATGAAATGATCATTTTGCGTTAAAGGTTAAAAAACATAAGCATTTTGAGAATGTAATGTAAAATGAAAATGAAAAAGTTAAAGTATTTTGTAAACGAATCCAAAATATATTTTAAGAATGACAATACATTATGAAAATATAATCAGAATACACACTTAAACATAGAGAAGAGGCTACTAAGTATAAATTTGTACAAGAATATTAATTATAAAAACATATGAAAAGAACTCATATATCAATTATATTATAATTTCATCATATTCTACATTGAATTTATTGATGATAAAGAACGTAAATTATATGTTATTCTCCCGATAATTAATGAATTGGGCTCCACGAGTTTGTTAAGATTTCGACATTTGAAGTAAAAATGAATAAATACATATAATTATCTGTGTAAAAAGATAATCATTGGAAAATTTTATAAATTAAAAGGAAATGAAAAATAATTAATTAGATCCCTATGATGGGGTGCATTAAATATATTGTATAATTGTTAGNGTCGGAAGAGTCATGGGGAATCGAGGGTACTGGTCCGAGTTTACGTTTTTTCGGTTGTGTGTATGGTGTTCGACATGCAAAACAAGTATGGGGTTTGAAAAGACGAAGTATTTATGTAAAAGAAGTTGAAAATATGAGTGTGTTTACGTATTTGTGTGCTTTGATGTATTGCTTTTGTGGATGTAAGAAATGCATACGAGTGCAGGTAAGTGTTCATGGATGGTGAATGGGAAATAGCTTGAATTGGCGGGCTAATCTATGATTATGCAAAAGAATTGGATCAATTTGTAATTTTATGTTTTATGCCGCGCTGTTGTGATGCATTTCTTACATTATAAGTGTTACCTTGTATCTTTTCCCTTAAGGAAGTTATTATATTCGCCTATAAATAATGTTTGAGATGTTTAAATTAAATAAATCAAGAATATTTTCTTGGTGATTTGATCGTTAATGATTTCTTTTCAATAATCGATTATTTCGATAATTCAATATTTGACTTCAACGATATTCGATTATTCAAAAAAATTGTAATATCCTTACTTATAAAGAGAACATTGAATAACCCATGGATTAGTCCGTTAAAATATAATTACGATTTGGGTTGCAAAAGAACATCTTTTTGGGCCTAATAGGACATGTCAAAATTGGTCTCGTATACAAGTCGGTGTTGACAATCTGTTATTTTATCTGATTCCAATTGCGATGATTAAAAAAAACCGAAAATTGTGGAATGAAAATGACACATAAATTTTACGTGGAACCCGAGTATAGAGAGAAAACCACGGACCAAACTAAATCAATTCACTATTGAATGAAAAATAGAATACAACTCAAGAAAACACTGGTTCTTGAATATTGTCTTTACTACTCCCACAACACTCTTCTCTATTCAGACACAAGCTAATGAATATTTATGCTTGATATTCCGTATGTCCTTTTATCCGATTCCAATTGCAATGATTAAACAAAACCAAAAATTGCAGAATGAAAACGACACATAAATTTTACGTAGAACCCAAATACCGGATCAGATCAAACTAGGTCAATTCACTATCGAATGAAAACTGAATACAACTCAAGAAGACACTAGTTCTTGAATATTGCTCTTACTACTCTCACAACACTCTACTCTATTCATAAACAAGCATATGATTATTTATGTTTGATATTATGTACCACGTTCGTCACTTTGTCACAACATGTCGTGCTCCGGTTTTTCAGCTAGCACGTTCAATAGTGGATGACTTATTCTTGTTGACACGGTCGACTGACTATTGATCCACGTCATCGACACTTCTTTCTGCTTTCGACTGGATCTTAGACCAAAATCACAAAGTCACGTGTTTGGCATAAACCCCGAAGGTCTATCCTCTTTTCCTGATATGTATAAACCCCGAAGGTGTAGCCTCTTCTCCTGATCGGTAAAAATGTCCATCGGACCCTATGTTTTCTCCCGATCGACAAAATGTCAATCGTGTCCTGTATCAATGTCCCTAATCGGTTGGTGTTTGGTCAACAGTCGGGTCTATTGGCACGACCCGACTTGCCATACTTGGTCTGCCATGGGTCAAGGCCGATTTTTATAAAAATATAAATATGTTTTATAAGAAGTAAATTGATTTATTGATTATATATTTATTTAAGAGTTGGAAGCATATTTAAATTCTGATTATTTTGAAAATGACAAATCTCCCGGAGTCAATTCTCGAACTTCATGTTTGTTTTGCTTACAAATATTGAATAATATAAAATTAGATAAAAATATAACAAATTAATTTACAGCGGGTCTATGAAATTGAGAGGCCGACTCATATGCTCAGTATGCCTTCATGGCCTCGGAACCAGCCTTTACTGTACAATCCACTTTAAATCCCCTAATTCTTCCTGGTATAAAGCCCTAATTTAGACGGCATTTTCAAATACTTTTGGGTGGAGTTTACCGCGAGTGGATTTCACTAGTTTACCGACATTGTGGAGGCGAGGAAAATTGGGCTTGGGAACCCTTCATTCGAATATTTGGTCTCTGTGTTTTATGGAATCCTCTCTGTTTTTTATTACTTATTACAGGCTGCAGCATGAATTAACTGAGTATTGGAGTTAAATTATCTAAAGGGTTGTGATATGGCCAACTACTATGACATAGATGAGATATTAGTTAAAGAAGAGGTATATCCTTCATTTTTGTGAAGCTTTTGTATTGTGAGTTTTTGATGTATTCCTTTTTATGCAATTTTAGCTTGTACGGTCAGTGTTCCAGCATGCTGCAAACTCGGTTGGTATATTTGACTCAAGCGATGAGGCAAATAAGGTATTTTTTACTGATACATTTGAATTAAACTTGTTAGTTTTAGTCATCACTTCTGTTCATTTAGCATTTTTAGTGCTGTTTTACTTTCAGGTCGAAGCCGGTCGTAGAATAGAACTTCCATTCTAGTTGGCACGCGACATATATCTAAGGCAACTTATTTCCATCAGGGTTCCTCCATATTTCGACAAAGAGTACATTTTCTTCACTGAATCGAGTCATCGAAATCTATGTCTATATGCATAATCGCATGAACTGTGAAGGGTCATTATTATTTATTTCCAGTTCTAAAACAAGAGAGGAAATAGCTGCTGATGCTGCTCATGTTGATCTTCGAACCCGATGCCCGTATCTCTATGGATTAGGTTATAAGTTAGCTCCATTGTAAGATCCTTTCCTCTCATACCTTATGTATAATTGTGAATTCATCACTCAATTCATTATCTTTTAACCAACAGAGTTGGTGACAGAACTATAGGACCGTTCCTTCTCGTATCCTTTCGTACAAGATATCGGGAGGTGTTTACAAAGGCTCACACCATGAATTTTTCAGTAACTCCCAAGTACATGAAACTTTTGACAAACGAGGAAGCTAAATGTGAGTTTCATATTGATTCCTTTTATTAGCTATGAAACTTTGTTGTAATGCTCGTAAATTGGTTATTCGTTTCGAAGTGTATGAAGTCGGGCAGTCGTCCATAGCTGCATTTAAGAATTGGCGGATGGGCGGCCCTCGATTCCAAATATCTCCGTCTCTTAACCGAAAGAGGAAAGAACTTTAGATGGAGAAACTATGTAGATCGTTATAAATTACAATGCTGTGGGATTTGTTGCCTGTTAAATGTATGCTGAACAGTTTAATCAAAGTGATCATATTTATGTACATATAATTATGGTTGTTATTCGATTTGAACTAGCTGTGTTTGAGTTGTTCTAGTTCATTCATATTATAATTCGAGCGGAAAAAATGCTATATTTCTAAATTTTTTGTTCGTGTTCTTGTTTGTTTTTGTTTTTGTGCTTGTGTTCATTTTGAGTATGTTTGTCTTGTGTTCGATTTTGTGTATGGATCCGTTTGTTCGTGTTCATGTAGAAATTGTATAAAATACCAAATTTGAACATCTTTGGATTCGTTCAAATTTTAATCTAACTTATTTTTTTGTTCAAATAATTTTATATTTTGATTTGAATGTAAAAAGTATAAACACGAACGAATTGAACAATGAATTTTTATGAAATGTTCGTACTTCTTAACATCCTACATATATTGAATGGTGACATTTAATAGTCCCCTTCAATTTTAATTATAATTACAATTAAGAAATTTTTAATCATAAATAAACTAATAATGTAATCTTATTATAAAACAAAATAAGATTTCGAAAGTCTTTAAGTACAATCTTTTTATTATTATTATTACAACACAAATAATTCAATCAGAAAGTAACAAGCCTTTCTCATGGTCCATTTAATTCTTTAGATTAAAAGAAAATAAACATCAATATCAATGTTTAATAATAATAATAATTTTGTATTCCCATATTTATGAATTTTTCGTTAAAAATGAAATTAAACATATTAGTACAATAATAATCTAGTTATATTTAACTAAAAATAGTGCATATAGTTTTTTAATGACTATTTAATTGATATATTAATTAAATAATTTTTTATACAAAAACAATATAAACTTCTGTCGAACCCTAGCCAATACTCATTCACGTTTTCGCTAAACCCAATCTCATCATGGCGTCCCGGAGGCTCGTGGCCTCGCTTCTCAGATCATCCGCCGCCCGCCGCAATAGATCGCCGTTTTCATCAATTCCAAAGCCCATTTCTCGCCCTTCCCCCGCTGGGCACTTTCTTCACCGCTTTGTGACGCAGTACGCAACGTCTGCAGCGGCGGCTGTTCCTTCCCCTGCTAAGGTCCCCAGCGATGGTACTGGTGGGAAAATTACGGATGAGTTCACAGGCGCTGGCTCGATCGGTAAAGTATGCCAGGTTATTGGGGCTGTCGTCGATGTGAGGTTTGTTGAGGGTTTGCCCCCAATTTTGACGGCGTTGGAGGTATTGGATCATCAGATCAGGCTTGTATTAGAAGTCGCTCAGCATTTGGGTGAGAGTGCGGTTAGATGCATTGCTATGGATGGTACTGAAGGCCTGGTGAGGGGCCAGCGCGTTCTGAACACTGGATCCCCAATTACTGTGAGTTATAAAAATTATATCTTTGGATTTGCTTAAAGTTGATCTCTTTCCCATAACGAATATATGTGTTTGCAGTTTGATGAGGTTATTTTTTTATAGACTGTATTTGTACTTTTGACGTTGAATCATACACGACTGTTTGATTTCAAGTCGATTAGGATTTAAATCATCAGTTTTCAGTGTTTTGATGTAGTTATTGCAGTTTCTTCGTGTGCACATGGATCATGACCTAATTTTAAGCTACTATTATATTATTTTCTTTATTTCGTGGGATAAAAATGTATCTTTTTTGTTGAACTTGAAACAGTGATATGGTTTGTCACTGCATTTTTATCTTCTCCTTGAAATAATTTTTGTGGTTTATATCACGAGGATGATAATATTTTTATATGAATCACAGGTACCTGTTGGCAGAGCAACTTTGGGCCGTATCATCAATGTCATTGGGGAGCCTATTGATGAGAGAGGCGATATAAGTGAGTGAAGTTTATATTGAAATTTAATAAATATAATGGTTTTGTGTTCTTGATACTAAACTGAGATTTTTATGCAGAAACTGAACACTTCTTGCCTATTCACCGTGAAGCACCTGCATTCGTGGAGCAAGCAACAGAACAGCAAATTCTTGTCACTGGGATCAAGGTTCTCTTTTATCAGTATTTGATGAGTTTGTAATGTGCTTAAGAAGAATTTTAATTATCGCAGGTTGTCGACCTTCTAGCACCATATCAAAGAGGAGGCAAAATTGGACTGTTTGGTGGTGCTGGTGTAGGGAAAACTGTGCTTATCATGGAACTAATCAATAATGTTGCCAAAGCTCATGGTTTGTTCCCTTATATTAATTCTTTTTTCGATAATCTAGTTTGTTTAGTTTTGTATCTTATTTTAATGTTGAACTTTCAGGTGGTTTCTCTGTTTTTGCTGGTGTGGGAGAACGGACACGTGAGGGTAATGACTTGTACCGAGAAATGATCGAAAGTGGTGTCATAAAGCTAGGTGACAAACAGGTAACGCTTATTATATCGATCTTTAGAAACAAATTTTCATTCGATATTCTACGAATATCTTCACTTTTGAGGTTCCTGTTCTTAGGCTGATAGTAAATGCGCTCTGGTTTACGGTCAAATGAACGAACCCCCTGGTGCTCGTGCTCGTGTTGGACTTACTGGATTGACAGTTGCTGAGCACTTCCGTGATGCCGAAGGACAAGATGTGCTTCTCTTCATCGATAATATTTTCCGTTTTACACAAGTAAACCTCGAATTCTATCGTTTTTCATTTAACGTTTCTGTATCGTAAATCTTAATTATTTTTCTCGCCTACAGGCCAATTCCGAAGTCTCGGCTTTGCTCGGTCGTATCCCATCCGCTGTTGGTTATCAACCTACTCTAGCTACAGATCTTGGAGGCCTTCAAGAACGCATTACAACTACTAAAAAAGGTTCCATTACTTCAGTACAAGCCATATATGTACCTGCTGATGACTTAACAGATCCCGCCCCCGCAACAACCTTCGCTCACTTAGATGCCACAACCGTGTTATCCCGACAGGTTAGTTTATAAATTTCGTATAATTTTCCGAGACTCACCAATCTCGATCTCTCACAGATATCCGAGCTCGGTATTTATCCAGCTGTCGATCCTCTCGATTCAACTTCTCGTATGCTTTCCCCACATATCTTAGGCGAGAATCACTACAATACAGCTCGTGGAGTACAAAAAGTTCTTCAAAACTACAAGAATCTACAAGATATTATTGCCATTCTCGGAATGGACGAACTCAGCGAAGACGATAAGCTAACTGTATCTCGTGCTCGTAAGATTCAACGTTTCTTAAGCCAACCTTTCCATGTTGCTGAAGTGTTTACGGGTGCCCCCGGAAAGTACGTCGATATAAAGGAGAGTATTAGTAGCTTCCAGGTGAAACTTATTCCCGTATAAGAACTTGTGATTACGATTCGAGATGGGGTAAAGCTTATTTTTGTTGTTGTAATGAATTAGGGAGTGCTCGATGGAAAATACGACGATCTGTCGGAGCAATCGTTTTATATGGTTGGAGGGATTGATGAGGTTATTGCGAAGGCAGAGAAGATTGCTAAGGAATCTGCTACGTGAAGAAGTGATTTTATGCCTTTTTCTGCTCTTGGCGAAAATAATTAAAGATTTGGGAGGAGAACCCTTTTTTTCGTACTAATTAATGTTTTTTTATAATAAGATTTCACTGTATATTGCTGCTTAACACATTTTTCTGGGAATTTCAGATTCCGATTCAGTGAAATTTATTTTCATTATCATTTTCTTATATACATTAAATTAAAATATTATCTCAATTTTTTAAAATAAAAATATTTTAATTTATAAAATAAATGATAACATAAACAATCATTTAATATTTTCAATGAGATTCAGTTTCTTATAGATTTGAGTACACTTATATATGTTGTGTGGTTCAATGAATCATGAATTTCTATATAGAATTTCGTTGATTACAAAAATATAAATATATAATTTTTTATATTTTATTTAATCGATTAATATTTTAAATTATTTCGACATGTAAAATAATTATTTAATATATTTTTTAAGATTTTTATATTTTTTTAAAATAGTAGTGCACCCATCCTAGATGAGCTTTGTTGCATTAATTAATTTTTTGGGTGAAAAATCATTAGATAATGATTATATTGGCATTCTTTGTATAAATTTAACATGCATTTATCATGCTAATAAACAAAATCGTTACCGAAATTTTCTCATTGATCCATTTATTACGATCCAAAATTTTTGATGGATTTAGACATTGCTTTGAAATCACCAACACGTTACCAATATCGACTAATATATGTATTTCCTCGGGTTTTTTTCGCCATGATTTTATATATATAATGTTCATGTAACATGGAATGAACATAAAAATGTTGAATTTTGATGCACATTTGAAAATAAAAATGGTCCTTTTGATGCATCATTACAAGGTCTCTCTCAAGCTTTGATTGTTATTGCATTGGCTAAGTCATGATCTTCGTGTTAGAAACCGAACCTGTACGAGACGAAATAAATAGCAAAAGGGCACAATCCCATATTAAGATCGTTGATCACCGTCAACCGTCACAAACCTTCAAGTTCAAACATACTAAGTGTTGCACAAGACTGTTCAATGTTACCTTGATCATCAAGGATAGGATCAGTAGGCAAGGTNATACGACTACATTCATCTTCAGATTGTGTCATCACAATCTGCTCTGTTGTTACACAATCTAATATCCCGTTTGGCAGTTCTCTAAACCAAGCCTATCAACAACCAAAACCAGCTACAAATTAAGTAGCTTTTTATAAGAACGATCATAAAGTTAGCGCCACAGAAAAAACACCTTAATTAATCCTGCTAAACAGTGAACATCAACGTTATCTGGAATATGCCCTTTATTTAGTTGCTCCCTGACGTATTCTTCCTGTCCATTTTCTGGGTTTATTCTGAAAATTCCTTCAGACTGATGAAGGGAATATTATTTCTTGAGGAAAATGAATTAAACAAGGGAGGATTAATATAACTACTACACCTGTAGACCTCCTTGTGAATATAAACGCCTTTGCATCATCAGTAGAATTGTGGGAACACAATTACCTTTGGGATCAAATGAAAGTTGCATACAATCTGTAGAAACACCAAAAACTCGACTACTGCATAAAAAAGACAACTTTTTGGAATCATTCCAGACAAAATTGGATAAAACAAAAAAAGGATTCAGAAAAACTGGCCTTGCACTAAGAGGATTCCTAGAAACTTCAGTCTCAAATTCCACAGGTAACCCAAGAAACCCATTGAATTTATCATAAGTGACATGAGCAACATGTCTCACATTCGTCGGCCGACCAATCTCCATACGCTGTTTCCCAGTTACCCCAGAAAAGATATCTTCTGAATGTCGGTAAGAGATTCCAAAACACACCTAACCCCTACTTTACCAACAAACTCTTTCAATGGAGTGCCGTTGCAACTTCTCTACCATAAAGCTTCATGACCCGGACAAGTCTATTGGGCCTACTCCGAATGGAGCTTGATGGAGAAGGCGGCTGAAGTATTCCCCCCCATTTCTTTACTTTTAAAACTGAGATATGAGTTTCAAGATGAGGGGGAGTTTTCCGGATCTGGTGGGTTTGTTGAGTTTCCGTGGTTTCAGAATACCTCGTGCGCGTCATTGATGATTAGTCCGAAAACTTAGGGAGTAAAAAGAGGGTGAGAATGAGATTCATTTCTCAGTTGAGTTCCATTCAAGTAAAGTTCCCTGAGGAAGTTGACAAGTGTACATCAATTGATTCATTTCTCCATTTTCATTCCGAAGCTGGTAGAACTGTGGAAGGGAACATTTGTTTGGACTTAACGGGCCTGATCTATTGGGCTCAATTAAAAAAGCATTTAATTAAAAAATATTGGATCATAAGACCCGGGTTTTTTCCCTAAATAACCTACTTTCAAAAACAATTTCCCAAACTAACCTACCTATTATAATTTTGTCTAAAATAACCTACTTGACCTCTTATTTTAAGTTACAAGAAGTAATTTGTTAAAATTCTAATTCAATTCTAGTAGAGGTAGGAGATTCCGGGAAGATGTGATATTGGCTATTTTTTCATATCGGTGGTATAACGGTCGGCATTGGTATTTCGATCGGTAGTCAAAACCGGGTCGGAACCCGGTTTTTTCGGATAAACCAGAAAAAAAAGCTTAAAAATTCTAATTTATAATTTTTCTTTTACAAAAAAGAAAATTTTGTACTGACCGCATCGGTCATACCGATCCGGAACGAAACGATTTTCCAAACCGGTATGAAAACATTGGATGTTTGTTATTATTTTACGAATTCGATTACAACACGTAAATAATATTACTATCTAGCGAATAACTTTGAATAAGTTTAAAAATGTTCGATTCTCGCTCTTATTTCATACTCATACTGAGATGGATTCAATTTAAAAAATAAGTTGGAAAATTATCGAATGACTTGTGAACAATATTTTCATAATGTTTTTCAATTTCATTTCGATCCTACTGAAATGACACAAATATTTTTTTAAAAAAAACTTTTTAAAAAATCAAATAAATAATTTTTTTAGAGTATGACTTGAAAACCCTGGATCCGACTCTCAAAACTCAGTATCGAACGATCAAACAAAATAGCGATATCACCCGATAATTAATGTAAACTTAATTATTTTATGCTTATTACCTGCAACCTAATGGATAGTCATAAATGAGTTACTTTGGACAAAAAAATTATAAATAAGTTAGTTTGGGAAATTGTTTTTGAAAGTAGGTTAGTTGAGAAAAAGATCCATAAACGACCCAAATCCAAATCTGTAAAGGAGACATTTCACGATGCTTGTTCCGTTATGTTATTGATGAGAATGAATGTCAGAGCAAATAAATGCGGTTGAAAAAGAAATGGGAATGGCCTGTCAAAATCACTCTTTCCGAGCTTCTGTATAGTGTTTTTGAACCTCGCCGGGTCCCCCATTTGAACCCAGAAACCAAGTGACTTAGACCTCCTCCGGTCCCCATTTAAACTTGTTTATTTCTTCTACCTTTTCAACCCTATCCAGGTTACTCTTCAATTTTCACCTTCTTGCTCTGTTCTTTCTACTGCTCCCATTTCCGTATGTGAGTTTTTACTCACATTCATTATTATGTTCATAAAATGTCTTTTTCCATGTTCTTAGCTCGTGGGCTCACATTTCTGTGAAATGTATTGACATTTTTTCATTGACGCCATTTTCAGAAGCTTCAAAGAAATGACTAAAGATGAGGACTTTAAGCTTCTCAAGATCCAGGCATTTTTCGAATTTTTTTTCTTGCACAATACTTGTTGATTAAATCCTCTGTTTTTTGCTCTGGGCAGACATGTTTTCTTAGAGTTAATATACACTGTGATGGATGCAAGCTAAAAGTGAAGAAAGTCCTTCATAAAATTGAAGGTTCCATACTTTACTGCTGTTAACTTTCAACCTTTACTGGTATTTAACCTATCTTTGACCTTACCTTGAACAGGAGTGTATCAAGTTACTGTAGATTATGAACAGAAGAAAGTTACTGTTTCTGGGAATGTAGATCCCGCTACGCTTATAAAGAAGCTTATTAGAGCTGGGAAATTTGCTGAGCTCTGGTCTCTAAAAACAAGCTCAAACCAGAAGCAGAAGCAGAAGCCTTCTTGTATCAAGAACAATAAAGGGAAGAGTATTGAATCTTTGAAAAAACAGAAATTTCCTCTTGTATCCCAAGAGGTTAATTCCGATCTCGATGATGAAGACGACCATGACTTTGATGATGAGAAAATAATGCAGCAGCTTTTTAGGGAGAAGTTTAATCAGATGTTCAAACAACAAGCTGAATCTGCAAATAAGAAAGGTATTAGAGGTAAAAAAAGCAACCCAAATTCAAGCGGGATTGATCAGAAAAGCTCGACAACGATGAAGATGAATCAGAACCCACAATTTAATGGTTCTAATGATATCAACACAATGATGAATTTAGCTGGCTTTCATGGAAATGGAGTAAATTCCAACAGTTTCTTGAATAACCCTTCATCAATTAATGGCTATAATCAATACAACAACACGATGATCAATCAACAGCAACCTCAGATGATGTATAATAGATCTACATTTGTTCCTTCGACGATCCGATACTACAATCCTCTCTGTTTCGATGATCATGTACACGTCCGTGAAGGTGATCTTTCCGCAGGCCATATCTTCAGCGATGACAACACAGGAAGTTGCTCTATTATGTAGCTTTGTTATGTTTCTTTTATTGTATTAGTTAGGAAATTGCTGCTTCTGTTTTGTGATGAATTCATGGATGTATTTGTTGTTGATGTTCTAGTTTGTAAGCTTTGTAGATGATAAGGTCATTATCCAGTTATCAATCTCTTTATATCGAAATTATCGAAATAACGACAGGGAAGTGCGAACGAACGAGATTAATGGAACGAATTCACACATCTAAAAGATTTGATCAAACTAATATGTGATAGAATTCCACTTATTTTTCCGATGTGGGACAAATTCCCCTTTCAGGTCCAATCATAAGGTTGCGACTTGAAATGAATCGAACCAGCTCCGATATCATATCGAAATTATAGAATCTGGCCGAAATAACGACGGAGAAGTGTGAACGAACGAGATTAGGGGAAGGAACTCACACATTTAAAAGACTTAATCAAACCAATATCTGATGAAATTCTCTCTCTTATAAACCTAATCACTCCCACTTCTTTTTTCAATGTGGGACAAATTCCAACACTCTATGTTCTCTTAACCAGAAGTAGGGAAAGGAAGTAGAATGCTGCTACGGTTATCTTATCATTTAAATTCATTGTGTAAATATAAATGTTCTATTTTATAAGGTGAATTATTGGTGTGCTTAGTCTTTTTCAATATCTTATGAACTATGATTTACATCCATCCCATATAATTATGAATTTCTATATGATATCAGAGTTCTACAATGGGTTCTAGTAGAAAAGCAAATCGGACTTGGTCAATAAAAGTAAATCAACCTATAACTCAAGAACTATCAAATCTATTGAAACAGTCTGAACATAATATAGACCAATTTGATTTGGAAGAGAGTATTGAGAATATTGCTATAGAAATAAAAATATTTTAGTTTATAAGGAAAATATTATCATGAATTATTGATTTGCTTATAATTTTTAATGTAATTCATTTCTCTTACATATAACAATTTTAGCGAATATTTTGTTACATGGGAGAGGATAGATTGTATCCCATTCTATTCTCTAATTTATTTGACAATCAATTCTCACGTTTTCCTGCTGAATCTAATTTATCCCATTCTTAGCATTACATTGTTGCGCTCCCTTTTTGGATTCCATTCATTTGCAATGCATCATTTTGTAAGTTTGAGGTTGTTAATCAAAGTGGAAATTGCAAAGTTGATATGGATTCTTCATAATTATGAAAGTTTACAAAGTTTTGGTTATTTTGGATTAGATGGTTTACATTTGATGAATTGATTTGCACTAACCTTAAATAAATTTGCATCTATTTGTTTATTTCGCCTAAATGTTGCTAGGTTGCTTTTGGTTGTTATTAGTCTCTTAGTTTTTTTTGCAAGACTTTGCTGATTTCGTTAACTCGTGGGGTTTTGATCGTTTCAGCACGATTTCGTGCCTTAAATATTAAAATCCTCCATTTTACACTTCTAAGTTCTAACCATTATTAATAGAGATATTTATAGAAAGACACATGAGACGTCCGATGGAAGAAAACGTTGAAAATTTGTTGTTTGGGGAGAAGCACAAAGATTTCTTGGTATGCTCGGAAATTTTGCATGTATGCATTGAAGATAGAAAAATAATAATTTAACTTGGCAAGGCCAATATGTGTGATGTGATAAAGTTTATCCGACATTAATTCTAGAATCACTTGCTTCTATTGATACTTGGATCTAACATTCTTTTTTTGGGACACATTGTACATGCAAATAATGAGATAAATGATCTTAGTCAATCCACATTATTCGATAACTTGCACAAAGACGTTGCAAGTTAATGGTAATTTGTGTATGGGTAACTACTCAACCAATGGGATATATCCAAAAGTTCAGTTCACAGTCAATGGTAATTTGTGCATGGGTAACTACTCGGCCGATAGGATATATCAAGAATGACATTATTTATAAAATCAAAACTCTACCTCATTCAATTTTTAGCCATTTCCATCAAGCTCGAACTTCCTTCGTGCATGTGCCCCCGAAGTACACACTATAATAAGAGGTAAAAATTGATTGGTAGCATACTCAATCAAGCGGGTGATTTTTTCCCAATAGAATACATGATACTTTTATTCATGTGACATATTGCACTAAATGATGTGGAGCGAATTTACGCTGCATTGCAAGTTAAATTTGATACTCTTATTTTCTCTAGTCATGTAAGGGATAAACAAACATTTGCGAATATCATATATACTTGCATAATATGATTGTTGAAGATAAATATCATGTTCTAACCCCATATCCAACTATATCTGAGCAAGTCGNTACTCCAAATTGGTATAAAAACATTGTAAATTTAATGAGATAAGATTATGAAATATGAAATAATACAAAAGAAACTCAAACCTAAACTAATAATAATGTTAAATTAAATGTAATATTTAAAGAGAAATTTAAAATAAATAGATAAAGTTGATGAGATATAAAGATAAAATTAAATTTTGAAATAGAAGATGATGTAGATGAAAGAGAAATAAAAATAATGTGGATGAATGAGAAACTTAAGAAGTTGAAAGAAAATATGATCTGGATGTGAGAGAATGATGATGTGTAAAGAGATTTATACGGTGGAAATAGTTTTGGACATGTATAAGATTACAGTTAGCCTTAAAGCTATAAATTAAAAAAAAAATTCGTGGAAAAATTATTGCATCGTCACAACCAATTTTTCGGACCTACCTATGTTGGAGCATGTCGGTGAGACCAACATGCTTCTTTCTACATGTGATACAAATCTTGTTAATTTGCTCACTAATTCGATTTGTTTTTCGCTCGAGATGTGACTTATGTACTCAAAATATGTTGTTACTTAATTTAAAATTTATGTGACTTATGTAATTCATAATACATAATTAAATTTATCACATATATTAGTGTAAAAAGATGAAAAAAAATTATAAGAAAAATCTCGAGGGTCGGTGATATTATATTATTGATACATGACAACATGTTTTTAGTGTCACTTTTTAGATTGCTTCCATTTCGATTGCCTTATGGAATCATTTTTTTTCTATGAGTTTTGATGGGCGATTCTCGAAAAAAGATTATCAATAAGTAAATTGAAAGTAAATTGTGGCATCCTCGTGATTTTGGAAAAGACTCATTTACCTTTAATTTTATTAATTATAATATAATTATATTTATTATTATATATATAAGAGTATATTAGTATTTTTACATAAATCACGATCATAATATCATAATTTTACCAAATATACTTAAAAATTCAAGATTATCATATTTCACCCCACCGTAATTTTAAAAAGCTGAATCAAACAAACTCATTATTTAAACTACTACCCGCACATTTAAAAATAATAATTATTTTTACAATCACAATTATACATATCGAATTGTTACTAGTAGGAATTATTATCCATTATCATATTAATCAATAGTTTGATTTTATAGAAATCGAAAAGTTAAATAGTCGTTATTGGATTCCCTAAATTTATTTATATTGAAATAGGTAATGATAAAGTATATATTTTTTATAAATAAATGGAGGTTTCAGTAGGTTTGAACCAGTGGAATTTTAATAAACAATTCTGATATTGACAGATGTGTCCTAGTACTTTTGAATTTGAGGCAAAACTGTACAGTAAAGTGTCACTTAATGTACAGCCCTAAATTATCACTACACAATCGCCATCACGTATATAGTAGTGATGGACGGGTGATGTGATACTATTTAAGTGCAGCTCGATTTCTATAATTATAGAAACCGAGTTGTATATTTTTTTTTAAAAAAAAATATAGCATGGTTTCTGCAATAGCAGAAACCGGGCTATATTTTAACACTAAAAAAAAATCGAGTCCGGTTGCATGTGGCTGAGAATAACATATTATTAGATCATATTATTTTTTTAAAAAAAAATTAATAGCTCGGTTTTTATGTTTATAGAAACCGAGCTCTCACTTGTCAATCATTGCTATCTTGGTGATAGAAATGAGCAATAAATTCAATTGTTTTTATCGACAAATAAATAATTAATATTTCACTTTCTCAGAAAATTATTCATGCGATATAATATAAAATATGCTATTGAGTTATCTATCGTTTATAATTTTATATATTTGTAAAATGATTTGTATTAGCAGTGTGTCCGAACTTTAAAATACGTAAAAATTGCATAAATAGCCCCCAACTTACGAGCTGTGTAAATGCTATGCCCTTCAACTTATTAAATTGCAGGAATGACCCTTCAAATTATCAAAACCGTTTGTTTTTAACCTCTGGTATTTAACACATGATTTTCCGTTAAGTTTCGTTCGCAGTATTAGTTGTCAATGTTCACAAATTATGCAAATAAGTCTTTTATACGAAAAATTATACAAAATTGATACTTCAAGTTCGAGAAATGTGCATCTAGACGTAAACAAAAACATTGTCGTAGAGGGTCAATATTAAACTGTATTGTTTACTTAAGGTGTCGTACATGCATTTAATTAAAGTTTGAGGGTCATATGTGCGTATTTTTATTAACTTGATGTGTCATATTTGCATATTTTTGGTAACTTGAGGTGTCATATTTGCAATTTCGTAACTTAGAGGACATGCCATTTACACCACGCGAAAGTTTGAGGGTCACCGGCAAACGTCACCCTTTAAAATACAACGAAGTTAAAAATGGAAATCAAATCAAAGTTTGTAAATTGTATGCAAAATCGTTGAATTTGATATAATATGTATTGTTGACTCCTCAATTTTTTAAAATT
>RWGZ01001614.1:548041-604310 GCA_009725065.1 Utricularia reniformis
AACCTTCTCACTAACCGTGATCCGAGGTATTTTCCTACACTCGGCCTCGAAACGGGTAATAAAACCCAACAATCTTTCAGAAGAATCATACCGCAACGCGGTCAAAGAAGTAATAGACTTTATCGGTGTGTTAAAAGGCACGAAGGCCGAATAGAATTGATCCTTGAAATCCTAATATGAAACGATCGAACGTTTCGGCAACCGGTTAAACCATCGGAGGGCTGATTCTTTGAGAGAGGCGGCGAAGACGAAACACATGGCCGCATCACTGAAATTCATCAAACTCACGTGAATTTCCAAATTTGATGTATGAGCATGCGGGTCAGTCGTCCCGCGGTACTGTGGAAGGTCCTTTGGCATTTCAATAAATTCGGAGTGAGTGGCTCCGATAATTGCCATGGAAAAAGGAGATAGGGCATTCGATGTATTCCATGGACTTTGCAAAACCTCCAACGACGGTGATGCCTTCCCCCGATTACCGATGGGCTCATTAGCCCTCTCATTCTCAAAACAATCTCCCTCATAAGCTGAGTTCTGGTGAGTATCCCAGGTGTGTTCCCCGTACACTCGCCTCCTTTCTTGGCCAAGAGTCAGATTGGCCTCCAGTTGGTTCATCCTAGCCTCGCTTTGTTCCAGCTTCCCGCTCATCTCTTTAAATTTTGATTCAATCAATTCTCCAATCTTTTGCAAAGTGTTGCTTTGCTCTTCGACCGCTGCGGCATTTGCCCGCGGTTCCGGGGCACGATCGACATCATCCTCAGACGCCACATTAATAACAGGTTCCGGGGTGGCGTTGCTATTTCGGGCTCTCCTTTGAGCCTCAACTTGCTCTAGTTGGGCGATTAACGTGCGCCTTCGCTCTACCGCAGATCTAGAGCGTATAGGTGGCGGTAGGTGGGCGGTATTACGAACCGCAACTCGGCCGACTCGCGCAAACTCATAAAATTTGGACAAACATTCGCGCGATTGAGGATAAAAACTCGGTTCCCCCCCGGATGAAAACCGCGCTCCGGGAGGGCCGGATAGTCACATTATGAGCTGGGGGCTCTTCCAGAGCTGACGATCGAGCCCCTGGTAACACATTAAAATCATCGTTAATTTGAGGAATAGGGTCCGCCTCAAATTCATCATCAAAAATATCTTCATTAGAAGTCCGAGTAGTCATGATAGTAGAAATCCACACTCAGCAATAAAGCCATCAATGGGATAAAAATCTCGTTCCCCACGGACGGCGCCAAACTGATCTTGTCTAAAAATGTTTTGGATATTTATTTTTAGATCAGTCAATTTATGATTAATTCGTAATTTATATTGTTGTGGGGACACGAGCGATATACAAGGTTGGCCCACAATGTGTGGGCTTACGTCCTCGGGAGAGCGAAGCTCTACCTTGGTTTTCACTATAATAATCAAGTGATACAATTGCAATGAGATGATAGCGATAATACGGGTGAAAACGGATCGAAAAATGGTCAAAACTGCAGTTGCGTCGCACTGGGCGCGAGTGAACAGTGCAGGCAGGTGGACTGGTCGCGAGTATTGAGATTCGTCGCGATAAGGAGACTCGTCACGATAGGGAGAATCGTCGCGAGTCAGCGCTTGGTCGCGGCTAAGTGGGTTTGGTCGTGGCTAAGTGCCTTTGGTCGCGAATAGTGGGTTTGGTCGCGGCTGGGAGATCAGATTTTGCCTTTGGAAGCGTGATAAAAGACCCAACCCCTTATCGAAGCCTTTTGACTCCTATTTATAGAGGAATTTAGCCCAAAACTCACCCTCTTGGGCCCATAAGCATAGTCCACCTCACTTAACCCAAAATGAATAAATATTCCTAATCATGATATAATAAATGCCATGTTGATCTCGAAGCCTCGGGAACCAAACCGGACAAGATATTAGTCGGAGATACGTTCAGAAAATTCCCGAGAACCTCGTATATTGATCCTTCGCTTTTAGATAGCGAATTTGCAGCCAGACAACCTTATTGCACCTGTTCGGTGCGCTCCCGGTGGCAAATGATGAAAATACCCCTAGCTTCGTCCGGAGCCGAAATACATCAAAATTCTTCCAGAGGCTTTATATGTTGCTCGGCAAGCCAGAATGACGAGAATACCACTTGAGAATGCCATCCGATAAAAATATGAGAATACCGAAAATACCGAGAATACCGAAAATACCAATAACCACGTTAGACGAGCTCCCGGGTGAGAATAAATACAAGAGAATACACCCGGGTAATATCAAACGTGATTGTAGGTTTGATCGTTTTTCGAGGCGTTTTTGCTCGTGTTATCATTATCACCTCATTGTACTTGTACCGCTCGATTATTATAGTGGAAACCAAGGTAGAGCTTTGCTCTCCCGAGGACGTAAGCTCACACATTGTGGGCCCAACCTCGTATATCGCTCATGTCCTCACAACAATCTAATTTCGAATTAATTATAAATTGACTGATCTAAAAATAAATACCCAACATATTTTTAGACCAGATCAGTTTGGTGCCGTCCGTGGGAACCGAGATTTTTATCCCATTGAGAGCTTTATTGCTGAGTATGGATTTCTATTATCATGACTACTCGGAATTCTGATGAAGATATTTTTTGATGAAGAAATTGAGGCGGATCCTATTCCTCAAGTTAATAAAGATTTTGTTGTGTCACCGGGGGCTCGTTCGTCAGTTCTGGAGAAGCCCCCTGCTCAAAATGTAACTATTCGGCCCTCCCGTAGCGGGTTTTCATCCGGGGGATCTATTTCTGAAGGCATTGGAAGATTATCATATTGCATAAATATGTGCCGAGGATATGCCAAAGGTGTGCAAGGGTCCGGAAAAAAAAAAAAAAAAAAAAAAAAAAAAAAAAAGAAAAAAAAAAATTTGGCAAAAGATATGCCAAAAGTCCACAAGTTCCGGATTTTTGGCGCTACCAAAATTTTATGTGAGGCTCCATTTTTCGTCTACAATCACATGGTGATGTGACGGTGTAATATTNAAAAAAAAGAAAAAAAAAAAAGTCATTACCATCGATAATGAGATAGACTACGTTGAGAATGAGAGGACTAATGAGCCCATCGATAATCAAGGAAAGACATTACCATTGATATTGCCCGAGGTTATTTATGTAATTTTGTTAACCTCGGGGCTCGTCCGACGTGGCTATGTGGTATTTTCGATGTTTTTATATGTCTTTCGCGAGGCGTATTCGAGGGTATTTTCGTAATTCAGGCATGCTGGACCCCATTAGATAGCGAATTCGCAGCTAGACAACATTATTGCACCTGTTCGGTGCACTCCCGGTGGCAAATGACGAAAATAACCCTGGCTTCGCCCGGGGCCGAAATGGCCCGAAGTATCTCAAAATGCTTACAGAGGCTTTATATGTCGCTCGACAAGCCAGAATTACGAGAATACCACTTGAGAATGCCATCCGATAAAAATATGAGAATACCGGAAATACCGAGAATACCGAGAATACCGAAAATACCAATAACCACGTTAGACGAGCTCCCGGGTGAGAATATATACAAGAGAATATACCCGGGTAATATCAATAGTCCCCTGGTTTTCAGATTCAGAGTCTGAGTCGTAAACCATATATCATGAGCTCGTCCTGAAGGTCAGTTATCGTTCATGAGCCCCGCCGAAGAAATGCTTAGTACGGTTGAAATTCTCTCTTCGATACGATCGTTTTGACACTAAGTGCGTCAGATTCTGAGTTCGGGTGAAAATATCGGGATTTTCCGGCCCTGGATTTTTCCCCTATAAATACACTGCTCGCTCCTCACCATTCATTCTCTCTCGCGCGTTTCTGGACTCTCGCGACGAATCAGCTTTCTCCCGACGAATCAGCTGTGTCACTCGAGATCAGTCATACCACTGTACCACTCGCGACATATCGTAATACTGTACCACTCGCGACCAAACTCGTAAGTCGCGACAAAACGTGTATAACTTAAACCTGGACTGTGCTACTCGCGACGATAACTCGCGAGTACTGTACCACTCGCGACGAAACTTCCACTTGTCGCGACTCGGACTTAAAAATTGTAAAATTAACTTCAAAAAATAAATTTGAATTTAAATTTACCAATGTCTTCCGATCGCACCGAATCTTCGGGGTCTGCCACCTCATCTTCAAGCCATTCGGACTCTTCATCCAATCCGGGGAGTTTCGATTCGTTTTCAGCCCCGTTTCCTCCCTGCCTTTCCACCGTAAACTCTCATTTTTTCGAGAGGGTAACTCATCTTGAAAACACCCTCGGTCCTCAAAATTCCGCGGTTAAAGCTCTTAAATCCTTTAACCAACCTCATAGCATGCATTCTCGGAAGTGGAGATCGATCCTTGAACAATATTATTTCCCTTCCGACTGTGTGCTATACCAACCTGATCCTAGCGACCGCCTTTTGACGCCTCCGATTGCCACCCATACCGTTTCTCTCGAACATTTAGAATGTGGCCTTCGCTTTCCTCTCCATCCTTTCCTTGTAGAATTGCTCTCGCATCTACAAATCCATTTTTTTCAACTAACTCCGATTCTATTTCTCTTGTCTTTGCCTTCATAATATTTATGGAGGTGAATTGTATCCCCCCAACCATAGATCTTTTCTTCCGCATATTCTATATCGGTGCGGCCGTCAATTTTGGTGCCCAGGGTTGTATATACATCCGCCCGCGGCACAAGACGAGCCCACTTCCTTTTTCCGCACCCCATTCCAACCATTACTGGAAGAAACATTTTTTCTTCATCAGCGGGATGGGGGAGACGAGGTTGTCTCCCTTGAGCCTTCCTTGGCGGTTCCCCGTTGAAGGGGAACCATTTTTTCCTGAGGCCTACGGCCCAAAATTCCGGGTGTCCCTTCCGAGAACCCTGAGGAAGGCGTTCCTGGATTGCTCTAGGTCTGACGGCGCCGACTGGACCGTGAAGGCCCTACTTTACGCTCCGATCTTGGTCGCCTTCAAACTCCTTCCGATCCCCCCCCACTTTAGTAGAGAACTGCTAGGTACCTCGTCCGTGTATTCACCCGTGTATTAATAATTCTTTTTTTTTTGTAGGATCCACGCTTAGGAACCTAGTTTAATTTATTCTAAGCTCAAACTTACGTTTCTCACTTAACTTGTGTGTTTTGCAGATAAGATAATGGCTCCCGCTCAGGATCAAAATAAGAAGGGGGACTGGCTGAATTTCCTCCGCGATCTTCTTGCGGAGGATGATGAGCTTCTTTTTGAGGCGCCACCGGGGACTCGGAAACGCACTGCCGCGTCCGAGTTGGCGTCAAGTTTGCGAGAGACGGCGTCTCCAACTGGAGAGATAGGACGGGACGTTCCTCCACCACCACAACCTGCTGCGGCCGATCTCGGGCCGATAGAAGAGGATCCGGCTGCAACAATTATTGAGAGCCCCCAAGACCTAATCCCGTTGTCTCGGCGATTAGGATATACGGTTGAAGAGCCCACCCCCGATGACGGCATGTACGACTTCGCCGAAAACTTAGTGGATATCATCGGGGACGATGAAGTGGGCGAGATAAGTGGAGAGCAGCTGACGGAACTGGTGGTGGAGGAAACACGCCGAGAGGTCTACTCAGAGGGAGTGACTAGTCGAGCATCTCGCTCGGATAAGGGAAAAAGACCGGCGGAGGAGCCGCCGTCTTCGAGATTGCGGAACCCAACAGAAAGAGTGGGTTAACCGCCAACTTTATCGATGCCTTCCGTATACACGACATCCCGAGGTTAACGGTCAAGGAATGGCTCGATATGGGACGCCGGGCCGGCTTTGTTTTGATAAAGGACGGGCTCACCTTCCGAATTCCGAGGTGCGACAATGTGTCGAGCCGGGCGGCCCTAGCATATTTGGAGCGGAACCCGGAGTTACCGCCTCGTGGTCGGGATGACCACACAGTGTTTACCGACGTCGGTCGGTTAATGAGTCAGACCGCGACGATGCGTCGCGCCATTGGGGAGGTTCGTTGCAACGATGATTTGCTCGCAACTTTATTCTTTTCATTATACTAACCTTTCTTGTTTTATTTCAGATGGAGCGTACCATAATCGAGTTGGGCACCGCAGCTGCAGTAGGGGAATACTGTATGCTTAGGCATTCGGAGCTCGACTCGCCGGACGTGATCGGGGAGCAAACCAGGAAGGCGGCGGAGAAGCTGATGCAGAAACAGCGAGACAAGCATGCTCATGAGATGGCAGCACTCCGCGAGGAGCATAGTAAGGCGATCGAGTCTCTACTCCGAGCTCATCGCAGCGAGCTGTCGGAAAACTCCGCCTTCCATATCGGGAAAAAAGGCACGCCCTCGAGCAATCCATAGAGACCCTCAAAGTGAACGAGAAGTACGCACAGGACAAGCTTAAAGAAATCCGAGAGCAGACTAAAGAGAAACTGAAGAAGGCCAAGGAGGAGAATATGGCTGATAAAAAAGCTCTTGGAAAAGCTGTGGAGGAGGTCAAAGAGCTCACATCAAAGAATGAAGGCCTCCAGTCCATCACTGATCGACTCCGGGCACGAATTACCAAGCTGCCGTCCCAGATTAACGACTGCTTCCGGAAGTTAATATGGGAGTACACAGTCCACTCTCCTACTTTCCGGAATCTGGGGGCGGTAGCTCATGCCAAGTCGAATGTCCTGTACTTCTTACGGGGGAGTGTCCAGACGCAGAGAATCCTGGGCATATCGTTGACCGACGAGGAGAAAAAGAAGCTCGATCCCAAACTCAACGGGAAATTCGAGCCTATATCCGGTGAGGGCACGTTGGATTGCTCACAGGATCCGTTCGGGGCGCTACGTTTTAATTTGGATGAAGATCTTCACCAGCAACTTTACTCGGAAGACATTGAGACGGAGGAGGGTCCATCTCCAGACTCAGTTAAAAGATTGGCTACTTTATTCCCGGAACCGATGAGCCCTCTCGTGGCGGAGCTCCTGAAAGACGATGATGTAATGGCGGCGTATAACCCTCAAATATATACTCCCGCTAGTGTAACTGGAGCTCGGGAGCGCCACGAAGATGAAATAGCGAGGTTTTCAGCTGCCAAACCTCCCTCCTCTCAAAAAATAAAGCTGGTGAAAAAGCGCCCCAGCGGACCTGGTGAAGGCTCAGGCTCCCAGAAGAAGAAAAAGAAATAAACTTCCACATATAGTTTCTTCGATTGTTGTACTCTCTCCCCGTTTTTGTATTCCCCATATATAAAATTTTGCTTTTGTTTTCTTTTCGATTTTTGCACTTTACTTTCGAATAAAGAACCATACTCTGAATAATGTAAATTCTCCTCTTCTCAACTTATTTTCCCGTCACATTCTTCGAGAAATGTATAATTCCGAATAATCCACTTCAAGGAATAACCTTTCGAGAATATAAGAATATGCGTGAATCTCCGATATGGAATCTGTAATTCCGAATATTCCTCAACAAGAAATAACCTTCCGAGATAATAAGAATATGCTTGAATCTCCGATTATGGATGCGCAACGACAACGCATATAATAATAATAAGGGTTGTAAGAGAGTCCTCAGTGTAGTGGGGTTTGCATAAGTCTGCGATAACTCTAAGGCGAAAGCCTCTTTAAAATGAGTAGATACTCAAGATAAGCACTGTTCTGCATTCACCAATATATCTCTGCACCAGGTATATACTTACACCCGGGGTCATCATACTCTCGCCGCCGGTATATACTTGCACCCGGGGCCATCAAATTCTCGCCGCCGGTATACACTTGCACCCGGGGTAATCACACTCTCGCCACCGGTATATACTTGCACCCGGGGCCATCACACTCTCGCCACCGGTATATACTTGCACCCGGGGTCATCACACTCTCGCCGCCGGTATATACTTGCACCCGGGGCCATCGCTAGATCGACCCGTTCATAAAACGGCGTCATCGTGTTCTCGACCCGTTCATAAAACGGAGTCGTCACATTCTTGCCACCGGTATACACTTACACCCGGGGCTATCGCACAATTGACCCGTTCATAAAACGGTGTCATTTGGCCCGTTCATAAAACGGTGCCACCGCACTTTTGACCCGTTCATAAAACGGCGTCATTTGGCCCGTTCATAAAACGGTGCCGTGCGGAAGAGGACCAGCCTCCGGCGAGGGCGCGACCCTCGTCGGCGTGTCATGGGGGAGTCAGGTATATACTTGCACCCTGATTTGCCACGGAAATATACATCACAACAACAGGCCTCTTAACATATTCCAACAGTCATTATGTATAAACGGTTCTGCCGCGGACAGGAAGACTCATCATGTTCAAAATATTTTGACACAGTATTTAATTTGACGAGTTTGAAAATTATCGACTATAAAACCGGTGGCACATTGCGTTTCTAATCTATCTTATTTAATTTATTCCAACCTCCTTCATACTAAAACGCAATGGGCCTACTCCTACCTTACCAGTCCCCTAGTCGATTGGGGAAAATATCAGAAAATGATCACCAAAAAGAGGGGAAATTTTATTTTCAAAAAGATCGATGAGTCACGTCTATACATAATACTTGCGCAAATTGGAAATATGCCAAGTCCGTGGCAGCTCCTCCCTGCTCATATTTGCGATTTTGTACGTTCCTTCCTTCACTACGGCCGTTACTCTGTACGGTCCTTCCCACTTTCGATCCAACTTGCCAACATGCTTCCAGACTTCCACTTTCTTAAGAACCAAGTCTCCAACTTTTAATAACATAGGTCGAACGCCTTTGTCATGTTGCTTAGCCATCCGCCTTTTCATCCACCCAAGAGCCCTTGGGTGGATGAAAACACCCTCGGTCCTCAAAATTCCGCGGTTAAAGTTCTTAAATCCTTTAACCAACCTCATAGCATGCGTCCTCGGAAGTGGAAATCGATTCTAGAGGAATACTATTNATAGGTGGCCCCAGCATTTTTCAACCCGAATGGCATAACTCTATAGCAAAAAACGCCTTTGTTTGTCATAAATGAAGTAAAAGACTTGTCTTCACAATGCATGAAAATTTGGTTATAACCCTTAAAGGCATCTAACATACTAAGCAGTTCAAAGCCACAGGCCGCATCCACCATCATGTCAATGGCCGGTAGTGGATACGGATCCTTCGGACATGCTTTATTTAAATCCGTAAAATCGATGCAAACTCTCCAGCCACCACTCGTCTTTGGGACCACCACTGGATTCGCGACCCAATCCGTGTATCTAACACGCTCTATGAATCCTGCCTGCAGCAAACTTTCCACTTCCTCATCAATTGCCCTTTCTTTCTCTGTGGAAAACTTCCTCTTTTTCTGATGAACTGGTCGCACATATGGGTTAACATTGAGTCTATGAGAACAGACTTGGGGATCAACTCCCACATAATCCTGATAAGACCAAGCAAAAACATCTACATTATTTCGCAAAAAAGAAATTACCTCCTTCTCAAACTCAGGTGACAACTCGGAACCGATTGTCACTGTTTTTTCGAGGTTTCGATCCAACTTGCCACTTTCGATCCTTCCCACTTTCGATCCAACTTGCCAACATGCTTCGAGACTTCCACTTTCTTCAGAACCAAGTCTCCAACTTTTAATAGCATAGTTCGAACGCTTTTGTCATGTTGCTTAGCCATCCGCCTTTTACATACCTCCATTCGTATCGCGGCTCTATCGCGGATATCATCAATACTGTGAAGGTCTAATTTTCTCATATCCTCGTTTAAAACCTCGTCATAAGCGATGACTCTTTCAGATAAAATAGTCACTTCAACCGGAGACACGACCTCGGAGCCATATACTAGAGAGAAAGGGCTGAATCCGGTAGTGGACCTTGGTGATGTCCGATACGCCCACATCACGTTATGCAATTCATCCACCCAAGAGCCTTTGGATTCATCTATCCGTGTTTTCAACTGTTGTAGGATAATGCGATTAATAACTTCTGTAAGCCCGTTTGTTTCTGGATGTGCCACGGAGGTAAACCGCTGTTCAATTCCATAACTCTCACACCATTCATTTACTCTCTTACCGGCAAATTGCGTTCCGTTATCCACACCAAAATCCTGGGAATTCCGAATCGGCACACAATGTACCTCCAAAGGAAACTGATAATCTCCTNCCCCCCGGATGAAAACCCGCTCCGGGAGGGCCGAATAGTCACATTTTGAGCAGGGGGCTCCTCCAGAACTGACGACCGAGCCCCCGGTAATACAGCAAAATCATCATTAATTTGAGGAATAGGATCCGCCTCAAATTCTTCGTCAAAAGTATCTTCATTAGAATTCCGAGTAGTCATGATAGTAGAAATCCAAACTCAGCAATAAAGCTCTCAATGGGATAAAAGATCTCGTTCCCCACGGACGGCCCCAAACTGATCTAGTCTAAAAATATTTTGGGTATTTATTTTTAGATCAGTCAATTTATAATTTACTTGAAATTAGATTTTTGTGGGGACAAAAGCGATATACGAGGTTGGGCCCACAATGTGTGAGCTTACGTCCTCGAGAGAGCAAAGCTCTACCTTGGTTTTCACTATAATATTCGGCGAGTACAATTACAACGATGTGATAGCAACAATACGGATGAGAACGGCTCGTGAAATGGTCGAAAACACTCAGTCGGGCTCGGAAAGCTGACAGCCGCGAGTTGTGGTCGATAACTTGCAGAAAATACTGTACTAGCAGCGCATCCGGCACTGTACGAGCAGTGCAGAGAACACTGTACGAGCAGGAACTCGCGAATAGTAACTGCAGATGCGAGTTCTCGCGAATAGAACCAGATGAGGGTGGACGTGCGAACTGGTACGAGTTCTCGCGAATAGTAACCAGATGAGGGTGGCCGCGCCAACTGGTGCGAGTTCTCGCGAATAGCGACCCAGGAAATGCCATTCCGCAACAGAACTTCGGAAATGCGTCTCGGTCTAGAATTAGGCGGGAATATCGATGAGAAAATACCGGAGGACCTCGTAAAATAATCCACTGCTTCCAGATAGCGAATACGCGGCCACATAACATCATTGCACCTGACCGGTGCGCTCCCGGGTGGCAAATTACGAAAGTACCCCTGGCCCCGTCCGGGGCCGAAATGACCCAAAACATCTCAAAATGCTTACAGAGACTTTATATGGGGCCTGGCGGGCCAGAATTGTGAGAACACCACTTGAGAATGACATCCGATAAAAATGTGAAAATACCGAAAATACCAATAACCACGTCGGACGAGCCCCCGGGTAAGGATAAACAGAAGAGAATATACCCGGGTAATATCACACTATAACAATCAAAGGATACAAGTACAACGATGTGACAATAACAATCCAGATGGCGATAACTCACGAACAGGATGTGAAAAACGATCGAAGGACTTACTTTGGTCAACAACTCGCGAATGGCGATAACTCACGAACAGGATCGGGGCAACAACAAGTCGCGAGTTCCGGCTGCAGAGCGATAACTCGCGAGTACGACAATTGGTCGCGATTACGTGCAATAAGTCGCGGGTGCGGAATGAAAAGCAACAAGTCGCGATTCAGGCTAGGAAGTAGGCAACAAGTCGCGGTTATGGCATCTAATAGAAACCATGTTTCATTTGAGAACTCCAAATTAGCCAACTCGGCTGTCTGTTTCTCCAAAGAACTGATAGAGGGTTCATAGTGGATCATTGTCGTTATTTTCGACTCGTCGGAGAGTTCTAAAATCGTCGCCGCTTTTGCGAGGCCGTCTGCGCGCGTGTTTTCCTCCCTAGGGATATATGTCAGCGTAAATATTTTCAAATTCTTGGCGGCCTGCCTGAGCTTTTCTAGATATCTGCACAAATGGTTCCCGCTCGTGGCGTAAATATCTGCAAACTGGTTTACCACTAACTGCGAATCAGAGTGGGCGTGTAAACGAACAATTCCAATTTCCACCGCCAAGTTAATACCAAATATCACAGCTTCGTATTCAGCGACGTTGTTAGTTGCAGGGAAACGCAACTTTACGGCNAGAAACCATGTTTCATTTGAGAACTCCAAATTAGCCACCTCGGCTGTCTGTTTCTCCAAAGAACTGATAGAGGGTTCATAGTGGATCATTGTCGTTATTTTCGACTCGTCGGAGAGTTCTAAAATCGTCGCCGCTTTTGCGAGGCCGTCTGCGCGCGTGTTTTCCTCCCTAGGGATATATGTGAGCGTAAATATTTTCAAATTCTTGGCGGCCTGCCTGAGCTTTTATAGATATCTGCACAAATGGTTCCCGCTCGTGGCGTAAATATCTGCAAACTGGTTTACCACTAACTGCGAATCAGAGTGGGCGTTTCAACGAACAATTCCAATTTCCACCGCCAAGTTAATACCAAATATCACGGCTTCGTATTCAGCGACGTTGTTAGTTGCAGGGAAACGCAACTTTACGGCATACTCATGTTCTTCGCCAGATTTCCTTTCTTTAAAATAAACACCAATGCCGGCTCGCCCGGCAGATACCGATCCATCGACAAAAGCATCCCAATATTCTTGGATACCCAATTCCTCCGACCGAGTCATCTCCACTATGAAATCCACTAGTACCTGGGCTTTTAGTGCTCGCCTGGAGATATATTCTATCTGATACTGGCCCAATTCGATATTCCACTTTGCTAGCCTACCAGAGGCATCAATCTTTGATAACACGCTTCGAATAGGTTGATCCGTCAATACTGCAATATGATGTCCTTGGAAATAGTGTCTCAACTTCCTCGAGGCAACAACCAGAGCTAATGCAAATTTCTCCAAATCAGTGTAGCGAGATTCCGCTCCATGCAATTTCTTGCTCACGTAATATATCGGCCTGTGCTCTTTGTGCTAAGTCTGACCAACGCAGCACTCACTGCCTCTCTTGTCACTGATAAATATAAACCTAATGGTTCCCCCGGAGATGGAGGATACATGAATGGTGGTTTACTCAGGTAGTCTTTCAAACTCTCAAAAGCCCTGCTGCATTCATCATCCCAATACAAAAGATTCGTTTTGCGCAAAACTTTGAAAAACGGCAAGCTTCTTTCTGCAGATCGCGAGATGAAGCGATTTAACGAGGCTAACCTCCCAGTTAGCCTTTGAACTTCTCTGACAGTCGTTGGAGGGGTCATTTCTTGGATAGCTGTTATCTTATCCGGATTCATCTCGATTCCGCTTTCAGATACCATAAAGCCGAGGAATTTACCTCCTTTCACACAAAAAGCACACTTGAGGGAATTCAATTTCATCCTGTACTTTCTCAGTACTGCAAAACAATCATTCAGATATTGGATGTGATTATCCCCATGCTTACTCTTTATTAATATATCGTCGATATAAACCTCCAAAGATTTTCCAATCATATCTTTGAATATCGAATTCATTAAACGTTGATAGGTGGCACCAGCATTTTTCAAACCGAATGGAATAACTCTATAGCAAAAAACGCCTTTGTTTGTCATAAACGAAGTAAAAGACTTGTCTTCACAATGCATGAAAATTTAGTTATAACCCTTAAAAGCATATAACATACTAAGCAGTTCAAAGCCACAGGCCGCATCCACCGTCATGTCAATGGCCGGTAGCGGATACGGATCCTTCGGGCATGCTTTATTTAAGTCCGTAAAATCGATGCAAACTCTCCAGCCACCACTGGATTCACGACCCAATCCGTTTATCTAACACGCTCTATGAATCCTGCCTGCAGCAAACTTTCCACCTCCTCATCAATTGCTTTTTCTTTCTCCGGGGAAAACTTCCTCTTTTTCTGATGAACTGGTCGCACATATGGGTTAACAGTGAGTCTATGAGAACAGACTTGGGGATCAACCCCCACATAATCCTGATAAGACCAAGCAAAAACATCTACATTATTTCGCAAAAAAGAAATTACCTCCTTCTCAACCTCAGGTGACAACTCGGAACCGATTGTCACTGTTTTTTCAAGATTGCCGGGAAATAAAGGCATTGTCTTGATCCCCAAATGCTCCATCTTCATATCATTTTCTTTAAACTTCTGAAGAGAAGGTCCCTCATTTGTTTCAATAACTTCATCAGACGAGAAATCCACCATATAAACGCTAGATTTTGCTTTCGACCCCTCCATACCGCTCCTGCACATCACGTTATAGCATGATCGCGATATTTCCTGATCTCCCTTCATCTATCCAACTCCCAGTTGCGTTGGGAACTTCATCATCAAGTGTGGTTGAGACACCACAGCTCCAAATAGATTTAAACAACTCCTCCCAAGAATTGCATTGTACGGGAGTATGGGGAGATCTACCACCACGAATTCCACCATCAAAGTCCTTGATATTTCGGGATCGCCCAAAGTCACCGGTAGAAGAACAGATCCCTCCGCAGCAACAACACTGTTATTAAAACCCACCAATTTCGTGTTCACAGGTTGTAGTTGGGTGGTTCCTTTCAACGCCATTTGCTCAAAAGCTGCAAGAGTCAATATGTTGGTAGCAGCTCCGGTGTCGACCAACACTCGAGAAACAGGATGGTTAGCAATAATGGGAGAGACAACCAATGCATCATCTTGTGGGGAGAAAACCCCAGATAAATCCTCAGGTCCGAACGAGATCGTCATCTTGTCCAAATCTGTCAGTTGGACCATGTTTACTTCCATGAAGCGCCCTTTTTGATGTAACGCCTGATAAGAGCGTTTGCGGGCGCGGTTCGAATCACCGACGCTTTTTCCTCCAGCGATAGTCATAATATTGGGGCCTAAGTTTCCCCATCTTGGTTGGGCATTTTCAAAGTTCAAAATAGGTTGACCCTGATTGGGGCCAACCGGAGGAGGAGGAGGTAGTGCNACTAACTGCGAATCAGAGTGGGCGTGTAAACGAACAATTCCAATTTCCACCGCCAAGTTAATACCAAATATCACAGCTTCGTATTCAGCGACGTTGTTAGTTGCAGGGAAACGCAACTTTACGGCATACTCATGTTCTTCGCCAGATTTCCTTTCTTTAAAATAAACACCAATGCCGGCTCGCCCGGCAGATACCGATCCATCGACAAAAGCATCCCAATATTCTTGGATACCCAATTCCTCCGACCGAGTCATCTCCACTATGAAATCCACTAGTACCTGGGCTTTTAGTGCTCGCCTGGAGATATATTCTATCTGATACTGGCCCAATTCGATATTCCACTTTGCTAGCCTACCAGAGGCATCAATCTTTGATAACACGCTTCGAATAGGTTGATCCGTCAAGACTGCAATATGATGTCCTTGGAAATAGTGTCTCAACTTCCTCGAGGCAACAACCAGAGCTAATACAAATTTCTCCAAATCAGTGTAGCGAGATTCCGCTCCATGCAATTTCTTGCTCACGTAATATATCGGCCTGTGCTCTTTGTCGCTAAGTCTGACCAACGCAGCACTCACTGCCTCTCTTGTCACTGATAAATATAAACCTAATGGTTCCCCCGGAGATGGAGGAGACATGAATGGTGGTTTACTCAGGTAGTCTTTCAAACTCTCAAAAGCCCTGCTGCATTCATCATCCCAATACAAAAGATTCGTTTTGCGCAAAACTTTGAAAAACGGCAAGCTTCTTTCTGCAGATCGCGAGATGAAGCGATTTAACGAGGCTAACCTCCCAGTTAGCCTTTGAACTTCTCTGACAGTCGTTGGAGGGGTCATTTCTTGGATAGCTGTTATCTTATCCGGATTCATCTCGATTCCTCTTTCAGATACCATAAAGCCGAGGAATTTACCTCCTTTCACACAAAAAGCACACTTGAGGGGATTCAATTTCATCCTGTACTTTCTCAGTACTGCAAAACAATCATTCAGATATTGGATGTGATTATCCCCATGCTTACTCTTTATTAATATATCGTCGATATAAACCTCCAAAGATTTTCCGATCATATCTTTGAACATCGAATTCATTAAACGTTGATAGGTGGCCCCAGCGTTTTTCAAGCCAAATGGCATAACTCTATAGCAAAAAACGCCTTTGTTTGTCATAAATGAAGTAAACGACTTGTCTTCACAATGCATGAAAATTTGGTTATAACCCTTAAAAGCATCTAACATACTAAGCAGTTCAAAGCCACAGGCCGCATCCACCATCATGTCAATGGCCGGTAGCGGATACAGATCCTTCGGGCATGCTTTATTTAAATCCGTAAAATCGTTGCAAACTCTCCAGCCACCACTCGTCTTTGGGACCACCACTGGATTCACGACCCAATCCGTGTATCTAACACGCTCTATGAATCCTGCCTGCAGCAGACTTTCCACCTCCTCATCAATTGTTCTTTCTTTCTCTGGGGAAAACTTCCTCTTTTTCTGATGAACTCCTTCTCAACCTCAGGTGACAATTCGGAACCGATTGTCACTGTTTTTTCAAGATTGCCGGGAAATAAAGGCACTGTCTTGATCCCCAAAGGCTCCATCTTCATATCATTTTCTTTAAACTTCCGCAGAGAAGGTCCCTCATTTGTTTCAATAACTTCATCAGACGAGAAATCCACCATATAAACGCTAGATTTTGCTTTCGAAACCTCCATACCGCTCTTGCACATCACGTTATAGCATGATCGCGATATTTCCTGATCTCCCTTCATCTTTCCAACTCTTAGTTGCGTTGGGAACTTCATCATCAAGTGTGGTTGAGACACCACGGCTCCAAATAAATTTAAGCAACTCCTCCCAAGAATTGCATTGTATCGGAGTATGGGGAGATCTACCACCACGAATTCCACCATCAAAGTCCTTGATATTTCGGGATCGCCCAAAGTCACCGGTAGAAGAACAGATCCCTCCGCAGCAACAACACTGTTATTAAAACCCACCAATTTCGTGTTCACAGGTTGTAGTTGGGTGGTTCCTTTCAACGCCATTTGCTCAAAAGCTGCAAGAGTCAATATGTTGGTAGCAGCTCCGGTGTCGACCAACACTCGAGAAACAGGATGGTTAGCAATAATGGGAGAGACAACCAATGCATCATCTTGTGGGGAGAAAACCCCAGATAAATCCTCAGGTCCGAACGAGATCGTCATCTTGTCCAAATCTGTCAGTTGGACCATGTTTACTTCCATGAAGCGCCCTTTTTTATGTAACGCCTGATAAGAGCGTTTGCGGGCGCGGTTCGAATCACCGACGCTTTTTCCTCCAGCGATAGTCATAATATTGGGGCCTAAGTTTCCCCATCTTGGTTGGGCATTTTCAAAGTTCAAAATAGGTTGACCCTGATTGGGGCCAACCGGAGGAGGAGGAGGTAGTGCCTGTTGGTTTGCCGGGGCTGGNCGAAGAGAAGGTCCCTCATTTGTTTCAATAACTTCATCAGACGAGAAATCCACCATATAAACGCTAGATTTTGCTTTCGACCCCTCCATACCGCTCCTGCACATCACGTTATAGCATGATCGCGATATTTCCTGATCTCCCTTCATCTTTCCAACTCCCAGTTGCGTTGGGAACTTCATCATCAAGTGTGGTTGAGACACCACGGCTCCAAATAAATTTAAGCAACTCCTCCCAAGAATTGCATTGTATGGGAGTATGGGGAGATCTACCACCACGAATTCCACCATCAAAGTCCTTGATATTTCGGGATCGCCCAAAGTCACCGGTAGAAGAACAGATCCCTCCGCAGCAACAACACTGTTATTAAAACCCACCAATTTCGTGTTCACAGGTTGTAGTTGGGTGGTTCCTTTCAACGCCATTTGCTCAAAAGCTGCAAGAGTCAATATGTTGGTAGCAGCTCCGGTGTCGACCAACACTCGAGAAACAGGATGGTTAGCAATAATGGGAGAGACAACCAATGCATCATCTTGTGGGGAGAAAACCCCAGATAAATCCTCAGGTCCGAACGAGATCGTCATTTTGTCCAAATCTGTCAGTTGGACCATGTTTACTTCCATGAAGCGCCCTTTTTGATGTAACGCCTGATAAGAGCGTTCGCGGGCGCGGTTCGAATCACCGACGCTTTTTCCTCCATCGATAGTCATAATATTGGGGCCTAAGTTTCCCCATCTTGGTTGGGCATTTTCAAAGTTCAAAATAGGTTGACCCTGATTGGGGGCAACCGGAGGAGGAGGAGGTAGTGCCTGTTGGTTTGCAGGGGCTGGTGGGTAGGCGTCATATCCATACCCCTGCTGATTCCTCTGCGGCTGATGCCTGCCACGGCCTCGGTAGTTTCCTCTCCTTCCTCCTCTCTGATTCTGTCTACCCCCGTTGAAATATCCTCGACCACCTCCTTGACGCTGGCCACGTTGTCCGCCATTTCCACGTCCTCTCTCGTTTGACCGTGGTGCGTCGGCTCTTGGAGGTTTGGGTGCCGCCCCCTCCGGAATATCGATCTTTCCCAGTTTAGACTCGGGTAGAGCATCCACCGTACTGATTAGTTCATCAAGCTGGCCCAACTCCAACAATCTTTCCACTTCAGACATTAACTCTTGGCAATCGTTGGTTGAGTGCCCAAAACTCCGATGGAAGCGACAAAATACTTGGGACTCGTAAGTCCCCGGTGTTGGTTCATGCAAGGGAGGGGGATAGCGGAGAGATCCACCCTTCTTCTGCTCGATAATCGCAAAAATCTGTTCATAATTATACGTCGGAAAAGCCCTCAGCTTTGGTTTTGCGTGCGGGACAACCTTGTCTAACCCACGGCACGCAACAATGTTGTGGNATTTAGTTTGAATACACTTGGCTTTACCAATTTTACAACCTCATTTGTATGAATATGATTTGGCTCATATTTCACATAGTTCCAAAAGATCTAGGTGTGATAATTTTGATTTCAATTAAACTTTAATTGATGTTGTTAAAACATGAAAACATGTTGTTAGAACAAAGAATAACTTGGTTATACCCTGATTTATGTGATTAAATTATAGTTTAAATGCTTTTGGCATTAAGTCACAATATTATGAATTGTACGATCATTCCGTATTCGAATTTACTTTTTTTGTATATACAACATGTATTCATGATTTTAACGTTTCTTTAGCTTGAATACACTTGGTTTTTCCAAATTTATAATTTCATTTGTATGAATATCATTTGACTCATTTTCACATAGTTCCACATGTTCTAGGTGTGATGATTTTGATTTCAATTAAACTTGAATTGATGTTGTTAAAACATGAAAACATGTTGTTAGAGCAAAGAATAACTTGGTTATTCAATGATTTATGTGATTAAACTATAGTTTAAATGTTATGACATGAAGTCGTGTTGTTATTACTTGCACGATCATTCCGTTTCGAACTTACTTTTTTTGTATATACAACAAGTATTCGTGATCTTAGCCTTTATTTAGTTTTGAACACACTTGGTTGTACCAAATTTACAATGTGATTTGTATGAATATCATTTGGCTCATTTTCATATAGTTCCACATGTTCTTGGTGTGATGATTTTGATTTCATCTAAACTTGAATTGATGTTGTTAAAACATGAATATATGTTGTTAGAACCAAGAAATACTTGGTTATTCAATGATTTATGTGATTAAACTATAGTTTAAATGTTATGACATGAAGTCGTGTTGTTATTACTTGCACGATCATTCCGTTTTCGAACTTGCTTTTTTTGTATATACAACAAGTATTCGTGATGTTAACATTTATTTAGTTTGAATACACTTTTTTATCTAATTTACAATTTGATTTGTATGAATATCATTTGGCTCATTTTCACATTGTACCACATGTTCTACATGTGATGATTTTGATTTCAACAAAACTTGAATTAATGATGTTAAAACATGAATATATGTTGTTAGAACCAAGAAATACTTGGTTATTCAATGATTTATGTGATTAAACTATAGTTTAACTGTTATGACATGATGTCGTGTTGTTATTACTTGCACGATCATTCCGTTTCGAACTTGCTTTTTTTGTATATACAACAAGTATTCGTGATGTTAACATTTATTTAGTTTGAATACACTTTTTTATCTAATTTACAATTTGATTTGTATGAATATCATTTGGCTCATTTTCACATTGTACCACATGTTCTAGATGTGATGATTTTGATTTCAACTAAACTTGAATTGATGTTGTTAAAACATGAATATATGTTGTTAGAACCAAGAAATACTTGGTTATTCAATGATTTATGTGATTAAACTATAGTTTAAATGTTATGACATGAAGTCGTGTTGTTATTACTTGCACGATCATTCCGTTTCGAACTTACTTTTTTTGTATATACAACTGGTATTCGTGATCTTAGCCTTTATTTAGTTTTGAACACACTTGGTTGTACCAAATTTACAATGTGATATGTATGAATATCATATGTCTCATTTTTCATATAGTTCCACATGTTCTAAGTGTAATGATTTTTATTTCATATAAACTTGAATTGATGTTGTTAAAACATGAATACATGCTGTTAGAACAAAGACGTACTTGGTTATACCATGATTTATGTGATTAAACTATAGTTATAATGTTATGACATGAAGTCGTGTTGCTATGTTTTGCACGATAATTCCGTTTTCGAACTTACTTTTTTTGTATATACAACAAGTATTCGTGATCTTAGCCTTTATTTAGTTTGATTACACTTGGTTTTACAAAATTTACAATGTGATTTGTATGAATATCATATGCCTCATCTTTCACATAGTTCAACATGTTCTTGGTGTGATGATTTTCATTTCATATAAACTTGAATTGATGTTGTTAAAACATGAATACATGTTGTTAGAACCAAGAAATACTTGGTTATACCATGATTTTTGTGATTAAACTATAGTTAAAATGCTATTACATGTTGTCGTGTCGTTATAACTTGCACGATCATTCCGTTTTCGAACTTGCTTTTTTTGTATATACAACAAGTATTCGTGATGGTAACATTTATTTAGTTTGAATACACTTTTATTATCTAATTTACAATTTGATTTGTATGAATATCATTTGGCTCATTTTCACATTGTACCATATGTTCTACATGTGATGATTTTGATTTCAACAAAACTTGAATTAATGATGTTAAAACATGAATATATGTTGTTAGAACCAAGAAATACTTGGTTATTCAATGATTTATGTGATTAAACTATAGTTTAAATGTTATGANTAAGGGACTCGTCTCGGGCTAAGGGACTGGTCGCGGCTAAGGGACTCGTCGCGGCTAAGGGGGGTGGTCGCGAATAGTGAGTTTCGTCGCGACTGGGAGAGCAGATTTTGCCTTGGGAAGCATGATAAGAGTCCGAATCCTTTCTCAATGCCTTGTGACTCCTATTTATAGAGAAGTTTAGCCCAAAACTCACCCTCTTAGGCCCATAAGCATAGTTCAAATCACTTAGCCCAAAATAATTAAATATCCCTAATTATGACAAAATAAATGCCATGTAGATCTCGAAACCTCGGGAAGCAACCCGGATAAGATGTTAGTCGGAAATACGATCAGAAAATTCCCGAGAACCTCGTATATCGATCCTTCGCTTTTAGATAGTGAATTTGCAGCCAGACAACATTATTGCACCTATTCGGTGCACTTCCGGTGGCAAATGACGGAAATACCCCTGGCTTCGTCCGGAGCCTAAATGGCCCGAAACACTTCAGATAGCTTATCGAGGCTTTATATATCGCTTGACAAGTCAGAATAACGAGAATACCGAAAGTACAGAGAATACCGAGAATACCAAATATACCGAGAATACCGAAAATACCGATAACCACGCTAGACGAGCTCCCGGATGAGAATGAATATAAAAGAAAGTACCCGGGTAATATCAATATTGATTTCATATAAACTTGAATTGATGTTGTTAAAACATGAATACATGTTGTTAGAACCAAGAAATACTTGGTTATACCATGATTTATGTGATTAAACTATAGTTTAACTGTTATAACATGAAGTCGTGTTGTTATGACTTGCACAATCATTCCGTTTTCGAGCATACTTTTTTTGTATATACAACAAGTATTCGTGATGTTAGCATTTATTTAGTTTCAATACACTTGGTTTTACCTAATTTACAATTTGATTTGTATGAATATCATTTGGCTCATTTTCACATAGTTCCACATGTTCTAGATGTGATGATTTTGATTTCAACTAAACTTGAATTGATGTTGTTAAAACCTGAATATATGTTGTTAGAACCAAGAAATGCTTGGTTATTCAATGATTTATGTGATTAAACTATAGTTTAAATGTTATGACATGAAGTCGTGTTGTTATGACTTGCACAATCATTCCGTTTTCGAACATACTTTTTTTGTATATACAACAAGTATTCGTAATGTTAGCATTTATTTAGTTTCAATACACTTGGTTTTACCTAATTTACAATTTGATTTGTATGAATATCATTTGGCTCATTTTCACATAGTTCCACATGTTCTAGATGTGATGATTTTGATTTCATCAAAACTTGAATTGATGTTGTTAAAACATGAATATATGTTGTTAGAACAAAGAATTACTTGGATATTCCATGATTTATGTGATTATATAATAGTTTAAATGTTATGACATGAAGTCGTATTGTTATGACTTGCACGATCATTCCGTATTCGAACTTACTTTTTTTGTATATACAACAAGTATTCGTGATGTTAGCATTTATTTAGTTTCAATACACTTGGTTTTACCTAATTTACAATTTGATTTGTATGAATATCATTTGGCTCATTTTCACATAGTTCCACATGTTCTAGATGTGATGATTTTGATTTCAACTAAACTTGAATTGATGTTGTTAAAACCTGAATATATGTTGTTAGAACCAAGAAATGCTTGGTTATTCAATGATTTATGTGATTAAACTATAGTTTAAATGTTATGACATGAAGTCGTGTTGTTATGACTTGCACGATGATTCTGTTTCCGAACTGAATTTTTTAGTATATACAACAAGTATTCGTGATCTTATCCTTTATTTAGTTTGAACACACTTGGTTTTACCAAATTTATAATGTGATTTGTATGAATTTCATATGCCTCATTTTTCACATAGTTCCAAATGTTCTAGGTGTGATAATATTGATTTCATATAAACTTGAATTGATGTTGTTAAAACATGAATACATGTTGTTAGAACCAAGAAATACTTGGTTATACCATGATTTATGTGATTAAACTATAGTTTAACTGTTATGAAATGAAGTCGTGTTGTTATGACTTGCACAATCATTCCGTTTTCGAACTAACTTTTTTTGTATATACAACAAGTATTCGTGATGTTAGCATTTATTTGGTTTCAATACACTTGGTTTATCTAATTTACAATTTGATTTGTATGAATATCATTTGGCTCATTTTCACATAGTTCCACATGTTCTAGATGTGATGATTTTGATTTCAACTAAACTTGAATTGATGTTGTTAAAACCTGAATATATGTTGTTAGAACCATGAAATGCTTGGTTATTCAATGATTTATGTGATTAAACTATAGTTTAAATGTTATGACATGAAGTCGTGTTGTTATTACTTGCACGATCATTCCGTTTCGAACTTACTTTTTTTGTATATACAACAAGTATTCGTGATCTTAGCCTTTATTTAGTTTTGAACACACTTGGTTGTACCAAATTTACAATGTGATTTGTATGAATATGATATGTCTCATTTTTCATATAGTTCCACATCTTCTAGGTGTAATGATTTTTATTTCATATAAACTTGAATTGATGTTGTTAAAACATGAATACATGCTGTTAGACCAAGACGTACTTGGTCATACCATGATTTATGTGATTAAACTATAGTTTAAATGTTATGACATGAAGTCGTGTTGTTATGTTTTGCACGATCATTCCGTTTTCGAACTTACTTTTTTTGTATATACAACAAGTATTCATGATCTTAGCCTTTATTTAGTTTGATTACACTTGGTTTTACCAAATTTACAATGTGATTTGTATGAATATCATATGCCTCATCTTTCACATAGTTCCACATGTTCTTGGTGTGATGATTTTCATTTCATATAAACTTGAATTGATGTTGTTAAAACATGAATACATGTTGTTAGAACCAAGACATACTTGGTTATACCATGATTTTTGTGATCAAACTATAGTTTAAATGCTATTACATGTTGTCGTGTCGTTATAACTTGCACGATCATTCCGTTTTCGAACTTGCTTTTTTTGTATATACAACAAGTATTCGTGATGTTAACATTTATTTAGTTTGAATACACTTTTTTTATCTAATTTACAATGTGATTTGTATGAATATCATATGCCTCATCTTTCACATAGTTCCACATGTTCTTGGTGTGATGATTTTCATTTCATATAAACTTGAATTGATGTTGTTAAAACATGAATACATGTTGTTAGAACCAAGAAATACTTGGTTATACCATGATTTATGTGATTAAACTATAGTTTAAATGCTATGACATGAAGTCGTGTTGTTATAACTTGCACGATCATTCCGTTTTCGAACTTACTTTTATTGTATATACAACAAGTATTCGTGATGTTAACATTTATTTAGTTTGAATACACTTTTTTTATCTAATTTACAATTTGATTTGTATGAATATCATTTGGCTCATTTTCACATTGTACCACATGTTCTACATGTGATGATTTTGATTTCAACAAAACTTGAATTAATGATGTTAAAACATGAATATATGTTGTTAGAACCAAGAAATACTTGGTTATTCAATGATTTATGTGATTAAACTATAGTTTAAATGTTATGACATGAAGTCGTGTTGTTATGATTTGCACGATCATTCCGTTTTCGAACTTACTTTTTTTGTATATACAACAAGTATTCGTGATCTTAGCCTTTATTTAGTTTGATTACACTTGGTTTTACCAAATTTACAATGTGATTTGTATGAATATCATATGCCTCATCTTTCACATAGTTCCACATGTTCTTGGTGTGATGATTTTCATTTCATATAAACTTGAATTGATGTTGTTAAAACATGAATACATGTTGTTAGAACCAAGAAATACTTGGTTATACCATGATTTTTGTGATTAAACTATAGTTTAAATGCTATTACATGTTGTCGTGTCGTTATAACTTGCACGATCATTCCGTTTTCGAACTTGCTTTTTTTGTATATACAACAAGTATTCGTGATGTTAACATTTATTTAGTTTGAATACACTTTTTTTATCTAATTTACAATTTGATTTGTATGAATATCATTTGGCTCATTTTCACATTGTACCACATGTTCTACATGTGATGATTTTGATTTCAACAAAACTTGAATTAATGATGTTAAAACATGAATATATGTTGTTAGAACCAAGAAATACTTGGTTATTCAATGATTTATGTGATTAAACTATAGTTTAAATGTTATGACATGAAGTCGTGTTGTTATGACTTGCACGATGATTCCGTTTCCGAACTGAATTTTTTAGTATATACAACAAGTATTCGTGATCTTATCCTTTATTTAGTTTGAACACACTTTTTTTATCTAATTTACAATTTGATTTGTATGAATATCATTTGGCTAATTTTCACATTGTACCACATGTTCTACATGTGATGATTTTGATTTCAACAAAACTTGAATTAATGATGTTAAAACATGAATATATGTTGTTAGAACCAAGAAATACTTGGTTATTCAATGATTTATGTGATTAAACTATAGTTTAAATGTTATGACATGAAGTCGTGTTGTTATGACTTGCACGATGATTCCGTTTCCGAACTGAATTTTTTAGTATATACAACAAGTATTCGTGATCTTATCCTTTATTTAGTTTGAACACACTTGGTTTTACCAAATTTATAATGTGATTTGTATGAATATCATATGCCTCATTTTTCACATAGTTCCAAATGTTCTAGGTGTGATAATATTGATTTCATATAAACTTGAATTGATATTGTTAAAACATGAATATATGTTTTTAGAACCAAGAAATACTTGGTTATACCATGATTTATTTGATTAAACTATAATTTAAATGCTATGACATGAAGTCGTGGTTTTATGACTTACACGATGATTCCGTTTCCGAACTGAATTTTTTAGTATATACAACAAGTATTCGTGATGTTAACATTTATTTAGTTTGAATACACTTTTTTTATCTAATTTACAATTTGATTTGTATGAATATCATTTGGCTCATTTTCACATTGTACCACATGTCCTACATGTGATGATTTTGATTTCAACAAAACTTGAATTAATGATGTTAAGACATGAATATATGTTGTTAGAACCAAGAAATACTTGGTTATTCAATGATTTATGTGATTAAACTATAGTTTAAATGTTATGACATGATGTCGTGTTGTTATGACTTGCACGATGATTCCGTTTCCGAACTGAATTTTTTAGTATATACAACAAGTATTCGTGATCTTATCCTTTATTTAGTTTGAACACACTTGGTTTTACCAAATTTATAATGTGATTTGTATGAATATCATATGCCTCATTTTTCACATAGTTCCAAATGTTCTAGGTGTGATAATATTTGATCTAGTCTAAAAATGTTTTGGGTATTTATTTTTAGATCAGTCAATTTATGATTAATTCGTAAATTATGTTGTTGTGGGGACACGAGCGATGTACGAGGTTGGGCCCACAATGTGTGGACTTACGTCCTCGGGAGAGCGAAGCTCTACCTTGGTTTTCACTATAATAATCAAGTGATACAGTTACAACGAGATGGTAACGATAATACGGATGAAAACGGGTCGAAAAACGGTCGAATATGCAGTTGCGTCGCACTGGACGCGAGTGAACAGTGTAGGCAGGTGGACTGGGCGCGAGAAGGCACTGTTCGCGACGAATGGAGGACTCGTCGCGGCTAAGGGACTCGTCGCGTCTAAGGGACTTGTCGCGGCTAAGTGGGGTGGTCGCGAATAGTGAGTTTCGTCGCGACTGGGAGAGCAGATTTTGCCTTGGGAAGCGTGATAAGAGTCCGAATCCTTTCTCAATGGCTTGTGACTCCTATTTATAGAGAAGGTTAGCCCAAAACTCACCCTCTTAGGCCCATAAGCATAGTTCACCTCACTTATCCCAAAATAATTAAATATCCCTAATTATGACAAAATAAATGCCATGTAGATCTCGAAACCTCGGGAAGCAACCCGGATAAGATGTTAGTCGGAAATACGATCAGAAAATTCCCGAGAACCTCGTATATCGATCCTTCGCTTTTAGATAGTGAATTTGCAGCCAGACAACATTATTGCACCTATTCGGTGCACTTCCGGTGGCAAATGACGGAAATACCCCTGGCTTCGTCCGGAGCCGAAATGGCCCGAAACACTTCAGATAGCTTATCGAGGCTTTATATATCGCTTGACAAGTCAGAATTACGAGAATACCGAAAGTACAGAGAATACCGAGAATACCGAAAATACCGAGAATACCGAAAATACCGATAACCACGCTAGACGAGCTCCCGGATGAGAATGAATATAAAAGAAAGTACCCGGGTAATATCATAGTCTAAAAATATTTTGGATATTTATTTTTAGGTCAGTCAATTAAAATATTACTCGAAATTAAATTGTTGTGGGGACACGAGCGATATACGAGGTTGGGCCAACAATGTGTGAGCTTACGTCCTCGGGAGAGCAAAGCTCTACCTTGGTTTTTACTATAATATTCGGCGAGTACAATTACAATGATATGATAGCAACAATACGGATGAGAACGACTCGTTAAATGATCGAAAACACTCAGTCGGGCTCGTAAAGCTGGCAGCCGCGAGTTGTGGTTGATAACTTGCAGAAGACAATGTACTAGCAGCGCAGCCGGCACTGTACGGGCAGTGCAGAGAACACTGTACGAGCAGGAACTCGCGAATAGTAACTGCAGATACGAGTTCTCGCAAATATTGACCCAGATGAGGGTGGTCGCGAGTTTAGGTGCGAGTTCTCGCGAGTAGTGACCCAGATGAATGTGGCCGTGCGAACTTGTGCGAGTTCTCGCGAATACTGACCCAGATGAGGGTGGTCACGAGTTTAGGTGCGAGTTCTCGCGAACAGTGACAGAAATAAGAAATCTCGCGATTTGGAGCGAAAGTCTTGCCTTGGGAGATGCGAAAAGGGGTCCGAATCCTTTCTCAATGCCTTAGCACTCATATTTATAGAGGAATGTAACCCAATCAACAAGTTTAGGCCCAAGAACCCAATTTCATTAGATTAAGCCCAAGTCACCTAAATAATATACAATTAAATTAGAAGAAATGCCATTTCGCAACAGAACTTCGGAAATGCGTCTCGGTCTAGAATTAGGCGGGAATATCGATGAGAAAATACCGGAGGACCTCGTAAAATAATCCACTGCTTCCAGATAGCGAATACGCGGCCACATAACATCATTGCACCTGACCGGTGCGCTCCCGGGTGGCAAATTACGAAAATACCCCTGGCCCCTTCCGGGGCCGAAATGATCCGAAACATCTCAAAATGCTTACAGAGACTTTTATATGGGGCCCGGCGGGCCAGAATTGTGAGAATACCACTTGAGAATGCCATCCGATAAAAATATGAAAATACCGAAAATGCCAGTAACGGAGTCGGACGAGTCCCCGGGTATGGATAAATACAAGAGAATATACCCGGGTAATATCAATAGTCCCCTGGTTTTCAGATTCAGATTCTGAGTCGTAAACCATATATTAACCGCTCGTCCCGAAAGTCGATACTTGCTCCGGAAGTTCTCCTGAAAAACGGATAGTAGTGTTGAGAACCCCTCGCCGACGCGATCGTTTTGACACTAAGAACATCAGATTCTGAGCTCGGGCCAAAATCTCGGGATTTTTTCCCGACACGGGGACCCGGCAGTATAAATACCAGATCCCCCCCTGTTACAGTACTTACTCGCGGAAACACAAACTCTCTCGCGACATTTCGGCCGACTTCTCGCGACAACTCTCTCAGCACAGTGACCGCGACATTACGAACGACTTCTCACGACTACTCTCAGAGCACAGTGAGTCGCGACTTTACGTACGACTTGTCGCGACTACTCTCAGGGTACAGTTACCGCGACATTACAAACGACTTCTCGCGACTACTCTCATAGCATAGTGAGTCGCGACTTTTCGAACGATTTCTCGCGAGACACTTAATAAAATCAGGAAAAAATTATAAAAATTTAAAAAACCTTAATCCCGAGGACTTCACATCATGTCTTCCGACTCCGCTCGTTCCTCGAACTCTGATGCCTCGTCCTCTCATTCCTCGGACTCCTCATTCAACTCGGGGAGTACCAATTCGAGTCTTTCTGCTTTCCGTTCACCGATTACGAACCCTTATCCTCATTTTTTTGATCGACTCACACATCTTGAGAATACGACCGGTACTCAGAGTCCTGCTGTCTGTGCCCTAAAGTCTTTTGATCGGCCATTTACCATGCATCCTCGGAAGTGGAAATCTCTAATAGAGGATTACCACCTCCCTTCCGATTGTGTTCTCTACAAGCCGGGTCCTTCTGATCGGATCCTGCGTCCACCGGTTGGCACCCATACGATTTGCTTCGAACACCTAGAGAGCGGTCTCCGTTTTCCGCTTCACCCTTTCATCTCCGCTCTCTTTACCGCTTTAAACGTCTCTCTTTTCCAACTCAATCCGAATGCAATATCTTTACTCAAGACCTCGAACGGGATTTCGACAACCGTCGATAGCTTTTTCGAAATTTTCCAGATCAGTACAGCTATCCATTATGGTGCCCAAGGTTGCATCTTTTTCCGCCAAAGGCACAAGAAATGCCTCTTCCCATTCTCTACTTCTCACTCGAATCATGACTGGAAAAATCATTTCTTTTTTGTCACTGGTGTGGGTTCCACCATATTATCAGTGCTTAGTCTTCCCTCGCGGTTCCCAATTGAAGGGGAGCCTTTCCTTCCGGAGTCTTACTATCCTATCCCGCGATCCATTATTCCTAAGGCTTTGGAGAGGATACTTGCCGCGTGCGCTACATCGGATGGCACTGACTGGACCCCGAAGACGCTATTCTATGCCCTGATCTTAGTCGCCTCCAACATTCTTCCGGCCCCTTCCCATTTTAGTAGGGAACTATTAGGTATCCAGACCATACGTTAACACATAAACCATCTCAACACTTCTCCCTCAATAAGCAGACCTTCCTAAAACTAGTGTATATATGTTCTTCAACCTTTTTAACTGTACTTCTCACGCGACTTGCTTGTTTTACAGATAAAATAATGGCTCCCCCTGAAGGCCGTTCGAGATTAGGCGATAAACTGAGATCACTCCGTAACCTTGTTACGGAGAAGGATGTGCTGATTTTCGAGATGGCGCCCGGATCTCCGAATCGCACTGCCGCGGATGAGTTGGCACGGAGCTTGCAAGAAACTGTTCCGCAAGCAGAAGAGACCCGACCGGCTACTCCAACACCACCTGTTCCGGTAACCGAGGATCAGGAGTCCGCAGGACATGAGCCTGCTACAGAGGCCCCCGAGAGTCCTGAAGATTTAATTCCTGTGTCTCGGCGGTTAGAGCTTAACGCTAGAGAGTTTTCCCCCGACGAAGGGATGTACGACTTCGCCGAGACACTAGTGGACATTGTCGGAGATGACGAGGAGGGCGAAATAAGCGGGGGTCAATCAATAGACCCGCAGGTGGAGGAGATTGTCCGGGAGGACCGTCCGAAGGAAAGAACAAATCAAGGAGCTTCTTCGGACAGAGGGAAAAGACCGGTGGAGGGCCTCATCGTTTTGGAGATTGCGGAACCCGTTAGGATGAGTGGGTTAACCGCCGAGTTCCTCGACGCCTTCCGAATAAGAGATATACCAAAACACGTAGTGAAGGAATGGCTCGAGATGGGACGTCAGGCTGGCCTGATACTGATAAAAGATGGAGTCACCTTTCGGATTCCGAGAGGTGATAGTGTTTCCAATAGGCCAGCCTTGACGTATTTTTAAAGAAATCCGTCACTCCCGCTGCGTGGACGAGATGACCACACGGTGTTTACCGACTTCGGTCGGTTGATGAGCCAGTTTGCGACCGCGCGTCGCATGATGGGAGAGGTTTGTAATCAGATCGGCCATTGTTACTTACTCTTTGTTTCATTCGTATCTTACATGTTTTTCGTTGTTTTTGCTTTTCTTTCAGATGGAGCGGACAGTTGTGAAGATGAGCACCGCAGCCGCAATAGGGGAGTACTGCATGCTCAGGCATTCGGAGCTTGACAGCCCGGATATAATAGGAGAGCAGACGAAGAAGGCCGCCGAAAAATTGATGCAGAATCAGCGGGAAAAGCATGCCCAAGAAATGGCGGCGCTCCGGGAAGAAAATATCAAGGCGATCGATGCCCTAGTTCGGGTTCATCGCAGTGAATTAACGGAGTGTACGGCGTTTCACATTGGGAAAAGGCATGCTCTTGAGCAATCGATCGACACCCTCAAAACGAACGAAAAATATGCTCAAGACAAACTGAAAGAGGTTAGGGCTGAGACCGAAGAAAAGTTGAAAAAGGCCAAAGATGCCAATGTTGCTGATAAGAAGGCTCTCGGGAAGACCTTGGAGGAGAATAAGGAATTAAAATCATAGAATAAGTCCCTCCAATCCACCGTGGATAGTCTTCGGGCTCGAGCCGCTAGGTTGCCGTCCCAGATCAACGAATGTTTCCGGAAACTGATCTGGGAGTATACAGTGCATTCTCCGACTTTCAGAACCCTGGCGGCCCTAGCTAATGCGACCTCATCTGCTCTTTATTTTTTTAGAGGGAGTGTCCAGACACAAAGAATCTTGGGCATATCCCTAACTCCTGGAGAGAGGGAAAGACTTGATCCCAGTCTATCCGGCAAGTTTGAGCCTGTGGATGCGGAAGATAAACTCGACTGCTCGGGGGATCCGTTCGGTGCGCTCCAATTCAACTTGGAGGAAGACTTGCACCAGCAACTATATTCAGAGGAGGTCAAAATACCCGAGGAGGGCCCATCGGTGGACGCGTTTCGGAGGTTGGCTGCATTATTACAGGAACCGGTGGGTCCCCTCGTGGGAGACCTTCTTAANATAACAGTTTTGAATTAATATGGAGATGATATAATCATGATCTTTGAACCAGCAACCAAGGGAGGCAAGTACAAAAACCTATAGTTTATTTCACTCGGAAGAATGAAAGTTTGTTGACGGGAGTGAAACCCATTATTGTTCGAATTCATGATACATGTTATCGATTAACGGGAAGTCATGTCTTTCTGCTCGAGGGATTCTTTTATTTATTCGAACATGATAGTGCTAACGGATTTATCCTCAAGTCAGCATATAAAAGTCTACCTTTCTCCGGATCGATAAACAAAGATGTATAGTGACATGCATTCTATGCATTCGTGAGATGTTCAGAATAATGGGTTTTCAAGATTTATATATTAGACAGTGAAGTGTATTGCGATGCAAGAGAATACTTGTGCCTATCGTCATTATGGAGAAATCACTAGTGAGAATATCTCAAGATGAAGGCCAATCTTTGAAATCGTGTAATTGGCAACCGAGTTTGCTTATAAGTATCAGAACTGGCAAGTAGAATCGGTTAGTAAACAATTTATATCTACGCTCATCATCTTGTGCGAAGCTATGTGCATTCAAGAAAAAGTTTATGCTGGGGACTATGTTGACTATGAGAAGATGATGGGATAAATATTGCAAGTTAAGTGGGAAATTTGGACAGTGTTGCCCTAGGTATCTTCGGTGAATATCGCAAGCGAAATTATAAGTTGAGTCATATTTGCACTGGGTATATGTGGCGACAATTAAACAATTGTTCATGATTTCTCAGTCGACACATGGGGACTGACATTAGTATGGGCCTTCGCGATGGCTGTGGATATGATAGAATTGTGCATTATGGTATTGAAATGAGCCATTGAACTTATATAAGTTGAATGAGTATCCCAAGTTTGGGAACATGAATAAGAACATTCGCTATGATCGTGTTGCTTGCTGGTGTGTGATTCTTGAGGAATTCGTGTTGGATAATGCAAAGAAACTCTTCGTAAGATACTGATCTAGTCTAAAAATATTTTGGGCATTTATTTTTAGGTCAGTCACTTTATAATTTACTCGAAATTAGATTGTTTGTGGGACACGAGCGATATACGAGGTTGGGCCCACAATGTGTGGGCTTACGTCCTCGGGAGAGCAAAGCTCTACCTTGGTTTCCACTATAATAATCAAGCGGTACAAATACAATGAGGTAATAATGATAATACGGGGAAAAACGGCTCGAAAAACGATCGAAAACGATCAGTCGGGCTCAAAAAACCGGCAGCCGCGAGTTGTGATCAACAACTCGCAGAAAACACTGTGCAAGCAATTCAGCCGGCACTGTACTAGCAACGCAACCGGCATTGTACGAGCAACGCAGCCGGCACTGTACGAGCAACGCAGCCGGCACTGTACGAGCAACGCAGCCGACACTGTACGAGCAACGCAGAGAACACTATACGAGCAAGAACTCGCGAATAGTGACTGCAGGCAAGAGTTCTCGCGAATAGTAATCCAGATGAGGGTGGCCGCGAGTTTCGGTGCGAGTTCTCGCGAATAGTAACCCAGATGAGGGTGGCCGCGAGTTTCGGTACGATTTCTCGCGAATAGTGGCTGAAAAACGAAGTCTCGCTATTTCGAGCGAAAGTCTTGTCTTGGGAGATGCGAAAAGGGTCCGAATCCTTTCTCAATGCCTTAGAACTCCTATTTATAGAGAAATCCAGCCCAATCAATAAGTTTTAGGCCCAAGAGCCCAATTTCATTAGATTAAGCCCAAGGCACCTAAATAATATCCAATTAAATTAGAACAAATATCATTCCGCAATTGAACTTCGGAAATGCATCTCGATCTAGAATTAGGTGGAAATATCGATGAGAAAATACCGGAGAACCTCGTAAAATAATTCATTGCTTCCAGATGTCGAATATACAGCCACATAACATCATTACACCTGACCGGTGCGCCCCCGGGTGACAAATTACGAAAATACCCCTGGCCCCGTCCGGGGCCGAAATGACCCGAAACATCTCAAAATGATTACAGAGACTTTATACGGGGCGCAGCGAGCCAGAATTGTGAGAATACCACTTGAGAATGCCATCCGATAAAAATATGGAACTACCGAAAATACCAATAACCACGTCGGACGAGCCCCCGGGTAAGGATAAATACAAGAGAATATACCCGGGTAATATCAATAGTCCCCTAGTTTTCAGATTCAGAGTCTCAGTCGTAAACCATATATTAACAGCTCGTCCCGAAAGTCGATACTTGCTCGGGAATTTTTTATTTTTTTTTAAAAAAAAACAGTTAGTAGGGTCGAGATCCCCTCGCAGACGCGATCGTTTTGACACTAAGAACATTAGATTCTGAGCTCGGGCAAAAATCTCGGGATTTTTCCCGACACGAGGATCCGGCCCTATAAATACCGGATCCCCCCCTGTTACAGTACTTATTCACGGAAACACAAACTCTTTCGCGACTTTTCGACTGATTTCTCGCGAATACTCTCAAAGCACAGTGACTCGCGACTTTGTGAACGATTTCTCGCGACAGCTCTCATTGCACAGTGAGTCGCGACTTTACGGACGATTTCTCGCGACAGCTCTCATTGCACAGGAGTCGCGACTTTACGAACGGTTTCTCGCGACAGCTCTCATTGCACAGTGAGTCGCGACTTTACGAACGATTTCTAGCGAGACACTTAATAAAATCAGGAAAAAATTATAAAAATTTGAAAAACCTTAATTCCGAGAACTTCACATCATGTCCTCCGACTCCGCTCGTTCCTCGAACTCCGATGCCTCGTCCTCTCATTCCTCGGACTCCTCATCCAACTCGGGGAGTTCCAATTCCAGTCTTTCTGCTTTCCGTTCTCCAATTACGAACCCTTATCCTCATTTTTTCGATCGACTCACATATCTCGAGAATACGACCGGTCCTCGGAGTCCTGCTGTCAGTGCCCTAAAGTCTTTTGATCGGCCCTTTACCATGCACCCTCGAAAATGGAAATCTCTGGTGGAAGATTACCACCTCCCTTCCGATTGTGTTTTATACAAGCCGGGTCCCTCTGATCGGATCCTGCGTCCGCCGGTTGGCACCCATACGATGTGTCTCGAATATCTAGAGTGTGGTCTCCGCTTTCCGCTTCACCCTTTCATCTCCGCTCTCTTGACCGCTTTAAACGTCCATCTTTTCCAACTTAACCCAAATGCAATATCTTTGGTGGTTGCCTTCATCATCTTCATGGAGACCAACGGGATTTCGACAACCGTCGATAGCTTTTTCCAAATTTTCCAGATCAGTACCGCTATCCATTATGGTGCCCAGGGCTGCATCTTTTTTCGCCAAAGGCACAAGAAATGCCCCTTCCCATTCTCTATTCCTCACTCGAATCATGACTGGAAGAAGCATTTCTTTTTTGTCACTGGCGTGGGTTCCACCAGATTATCCGTGCTTAGTCTTCCCTGGCGGTTCCCAATTGAAGGGGAGCCTTTCCTTCCGGAGTCTTACTATCCTATCCCTCGATCCATTACTCCTAAGGCTTTGGAGAGGATACTTGCCGCGTGCGCTACATCGGATGGTACTGACTGGAGCCCGAAGACGCTATTCTATGCCCCGATCTTGGTCGCCTCCAACATTCTTCCGGCCCCTACCCATTTTAGTAGGGGACTATTAGGTATCTAGACCATACGTTAACACATAAACCATCTCAACACCTCTCCCTCGATAAGCACACCTTCCTAAAACTAGTGTATAAATGTTCTTCAACCTTTTTAACCGTACTTCTCACGCGACTTGCTTGTTTTGCAGATAAAATAATGGCTCAGAACCATATACTAAAGAGAAAGGGCTGAACCCGGTAGTGGATCTTGGTGATGTCCGATATGCCCACATCACATTATGCAATTCATCCACCCAAGAGCCTTTGGATTCGTCTATTCGTGTTTTCAGCTGTTGTAGGATAATACGATTGATTACCTCTGTAAGCCCGTTTGTTTCTGGGTGTGCCACGGAGGTAAACCGCTGTTCAATTCCGTAACTCTCACACCATTCATTTAGTCTCTTACCGGCAAATTGCGTTCCGTTATCCGACACCAAAATCCTGGAAATTCTGAATCGGCACATAATGTACCTCCAAAGGAATATGATAACTTCCTGTTCCCGAACGCGCGATACAGCTTCAACCTCTATCCACTTAGAGAAATGCTCCACAGCCACGATGCAAAACTTCTTTTGGCTAGGTGCCTTCGGAAACGGTCCTAAAATATCGATGCCCCACATATCGAAAGGACATGTTGTTGGTAAAGGTATCAAGCTAGCTCTCGGTACGGTTGAGACACCACAGCTCCGAATAAGTTTAAACAACTTCTCCCCAGAATTGCATTATATGGGAGTATAGGGAGATCCACCACTACAAACTCCACCATCAAAGTTCTTGATATCTCGGGATCGCCTAAAGTCACCGGCAGAAAAACAGATCCCTCAGCAGCAACAACACTATTATTAAAACCAACTAATTTTGTGTGCACAGGTTGTAGTTGGGTAGTTCCTTTCAATGCCATTTGCTCAAAAGCCGCAAGAGTTAATATGTTCGTAGCAGCCCCGGTGTCGACTAGCAATCTAGAAACAGGATGATTAGCAATAATAGGGGAGACAACCAATGCATCATCTTGTGGGGAGAAAACCCCAGATAAATCCTCAGGTCCGAAAGAGATCGTCATCTTGTCCAAATCTGTCAACTGGACCATATTCACTTCCATAAAGCGCCCCTTCTGATGTAATGCCTGATAAGAGCGTTTGCGGGCGCGGTTCGAATCGCCGACACTCTTACCCCCTGCGATAGTCATAATGTTTGGGCCTAGGTTGCCCCATCTTGGTTGGCCATTTTCAACATTCAAAATAGGTTGACCCTGGTTAGGGCCAACCGGAGGAGGAGGCAATGCTTGTTGATTTGCGGGGGCTGGTGGATAAGCTTCATATCTGTACCCCTGCTGATTTCTTTGCGGCTGATGCCTGCCGCGGCCACGATAATTGTTTCCTCTCCTTCCTCCTCTCTGATTCTGTCTGCCTCCATTAAAGAATCCCCTCTGGCCACCTCCTTGACGCTGGCCACGCTGTCCTCCGTATCCACGTCCTCTTTCATTTGGCCGTGGTGCGTCGGCCCTTGGGGGTTTGGGTGCCGTCCCCTCCGGAATACTTATATCGATTTTTCCCAGTTTAGATTCGGGCAGAGCCTCCACAGTACTAATCAGTTCATCAAGCTGACCCAACTCTAACAACCTTTCTACCTCGGACATTAGCTCCTGGCAATCATTGGTTGCGTGCCCAAAACTCCGATGGAAGCGACAAAATACTTGGGAATCGTAAGTACCCGGTGTTGGTTCATGTAAGGGAAGGGGATAGAGGAGAGATCCACCATTCTTCTGCTCAATGATGGCGAAAAACTGTTCATAGTTGTATGTCGGAAACACTCTCAACTTTGATTTTGTGTGCGGGACAACCTTCTCTAGCCCGCGACAAGCAACAATATTGTGGGACCCATACGCCCGTACTTCAATCACTCTGATCTCGTCTAAGAATGTTTTGTGTATTTATTTTTAGATCAGTCAATTTTATGATTAACTCGTAATTTGTGTTTTGTGGGGACACGAGCAATATACGAGGTTGGGCCCACAATGTGTGGGCTTACGTCCTCGGGAGAGCGATGCTCTACCTTGGTTTTCACTATGATGAGCAAATGATACAAATACAATGGAATAATAACGATAAAACGGGCGAAAACGGATCGAGAAACGATCGAATACGTAGTTACACTGCACTCGGCGCGAATGAACAGTGCAGAAGGTGGATTGGGCGCGACAAAAGGCTAGTCGCGACGAGTGAGTGACTCGTCGCGGTTTGGCTTCAAAGGTGGTTCGTCGCGGCTAGGTTAGTCGCGAGTCAGGGAAACAAAGGCTGACTCGTCGCGAGTCCAGATCAAGGCTGATTCGCCGCGGATTTGTGCTTGGTCGCGGCTAAGTGATTTTGGTCGCGACTTAAGAGCTGTTTTCGCCTTGGGATGTGTGATCAAGATTCAAAAAGCCAAAAGTCCCTTCNTCTCTGATTCTGTCTGCCTCCATTAAAGAATCCCCTCTGGCCACCTCCTTGACGCTGGCCACGCTGTCCTCCGTATCCACGTCCTCTTTCATTTGGCCGTGGTGCGTCGGCCCTTAGGGGTTTGGGTGCCGTCCCCTCCGGAATACTTATATCGATTTTTCCCAGTTTAGATTCGGGCAGAGCCTCCACAGTACTAATCAGTTCATCAAGCTGACCCAACTCTAACAACCTTTCTACCTCGGACATTAGCTCCTGGCAATCATTGGTTGCGTGCCCAAAACTCCGATGGAAGCGACAAAATACTTGGGACTCGTAAGTCCCCGGTGTTGGTTCATGTAAGGGAAGGGGATAGCAGAGAGATCCACCATTCTTCTGCTCAATGATGGCGAAAATCTGTTCATAGTTGTATGTCGGAAACACTCTCAACTTTGATTTTGTTTGCGGGACAACCTTGTCTAGCCCGCGACATGCAACAATATTGTGGGACCCATACGCCCGTACTTCAATCACTCCATGATCTCGCAAACCTTCATCTTCTCGGATATACTGTGTGCATCTCAAAGCCAAATCCTCCATATTTATCCCTATTCAAAGAATTACATAACGGATTCCCAGCTAGGATAAGCTGTAGCACCCCAACCTTCTCACTAACAGTGATCCGAGGTATCTTCCTACACTCGGCCTCGAAACGGGTAATAAAACCCAACAATCTTTCCGAAGAATCATACCGCAACGCGGTCAGAGAAGTAATAGACTTTATTGGTGTATTAAAAGGCGCGAAAGCTGAATAGAATTGATCCTTGAAGTCCTGATATGAAACAATCGAACGCCTCGGTAACCGATTAAACCATCGGAGGGCTGATTCCTTAAGAGAAGCGGCAAAAACGAAGCACATGGCCGCATCACTGAAATTCATCAAACTCACATGAATCTCCAAATTCGACGTATGAGCATGCGGGTCAGTCGACCCGCGATACTGTGGAAGATCCTTAGGCATTTCAATAAATTCGGAGCGAGTGGCTCCGATAATTGCCATGGAAAAAGGAGATAGGGCATTCGAAGTATTCCATGGACTTTGCAAAACTTCCAAAGATGCAGATGCCTTTCCTCGATTACCGATGGGCTCATTAGCCCTCTCATTCTCGAAATAGTCTCCCTCATAGGCTGAGGTCTGATGAGTATCCCCGGTGTGCTCCCCGTACACTCGTCTCCTTTCCTGGCCAAGAGTCAGATTGGCCTCCAACTGGTTCATCCTAGCCTCACTTTGCTCCAACTTCCCGCTCATCTCCTTAAATTTCGACTCTATCAATTCTCCGATCTTTTGTAGAGTGTTGCTTTGCTCTTCGATTGTTGCAGTATTTGCTCGTGGTTCCGGAACACGATCAATATCTTCCTCTGAGGCCATATTATTAACAGGTTCCGGGGTGGCATTGTTCCTTCGAGCCCTCCTTTGAGCCTCAACTTGCTCCAATTGGGCGATTAAAATACGCCTTCGCTCTTCCAAATCCTCATCGATTTCTGTCTGATCCGCAGATCTAGAGCGTGTAGGTGGCGGCGGATGGGCGGTGTTACGGACCGCAACTCGGCCAACTCGTGCGAATTCATAACATTTGGATAAACATTCGCGTGATTGAGGGTAAAAACTTGGTCCCCCCCGGATGAAAACCCGCTCCGGCAGGGCTCGTCCAGAAGTGACGACCGAGCCCCCGGTAACAAAGCAAAATCATCATTTATTTGAGGAATGGGATCCGCCTCAAACTCTTCGTCAAAAGTATCTTCATTAGAATTCCGAGTAGTCATCATAATAGAAATCCGAACTCAGCAATAAAGCTCTCAATGGGATAAAAGTTTCGAGTCCCCACGGACGGCGCCAAACTGATCTAGTCTAAAAATATTTTGGGTATTTATTTTTAGATCAGTCAATTTATAATTTACTCGAAATTAGATTGTTTGTGGGACACGAGCGATATACGAGGTTGGGCCCACAATGTGTGGGCTTACGTCCTCGGGAGAGCAAAGCTCTACCTTTGTTTCCACTATAATTGTTGAGAACCCTTAAACCGGGTACCAATGATGTGTTCTTGTTGAGAACCATTAAACCGGGACCAATGATGAATTCTAAACCAAGATGAATGTGGTCAGGCTGAAGCAAGGATTCGACAGCTGAAATTACCAAGTATAGGATCGGGCCCGGCAGACAGCTTGGGTTCGACAGACTGCTTCGGTCCCGGAGAACACCTTAGGGCCAAGCAGGCAGCTTCGGTCCCAACGGACAGCTTAGGTCCCAAAATACAGGATCGGTCCCGTCAGACAGCTTAGGGCCAAGTAGACAGCTTCGGTCCCGGAAAACAGCTTAGGGCCCAACAGACAGCTTTGNCAGAGGAAGGAAATGAGCGATGAAACTGATGAGAAAAAAATGAAGAAATAGGTTGATTATAATGGAGATTTTGATATGGGACATGTCAGATTTCGTAAATTAAAATTGAGAAAGCTGCATGGACATTAATTTGTCAGATTTCTCATTCTCTAAATGAGAAAACTTACAGGGTCAGTTTACGCAACTCAAGGTGGCGTAATGTGATTTCGCATTTATTAATAGAGAAGTAACGTAAATTACAGTTTCTGCAAAAAAAAAGGGGTATATGCTGCCTTTACCCGAAGAAACCCGCAGGCAGCAAGGACCTTCTAAAGATAGTGTCCGCTCACCAAATTACTTTGTGAGTCCTATTAGAGCTATGTATAGTTCTAGCTTTGTTATAGTGACTCACATTGCCAACATGTGTCTTAGATTTTTAGTGCCTTTGATTTTCACTAATTAAAAGACATTTTTCTTGAATGAATCTATAATATAATGATATTTTAACTCATTGTGGTTCGCACTCGCATGAAATGCATGATTCTTTGCAAAACAGATGGAACTCTAATTGTCATGATACAAATTATGTTGATCGATCTATGTACCAATCTGCATTAGAAATTATGGAGCCACAAAATCTCCATCTTGTTTCAGAAATTGCAACATACTCTACCTAAGTTAAATAAAGTGAAGCACACTTTTGGAACTTCGATTTCAAACTAACACCTTTATAGCTGACCGTAAATACCTAATGTACTTTTTCGATCGTCCGACATCCACGTACCCTGTTAGTTTGATCAATCCTCTTCTAAATCATAGCGCTTGTTTCCCAATGCTCTTTCCTAGTGTTAGAAATGAAATTGCTCACGACTCCACTCAATGGGAAATATATTGTCTCGTACAACCATTGCATACATCAAGCTAGTGACATTTGAAGAGTAGGGAGCATTTTAAATTTCTTCTACCTTCTTGTTGGTCATCGACACCTGCTCCTTTGAATGTTTCAATTGTGCACCAAAGAATGTTTTAGTCACTATTAAGTCTCCGACTTCATATCAACCGATCACTTTCATAATGTATTTTTCTTAGGATAAAGTGAGTGTACCTTCTTTAAATCTCTCGAGATTCTCATTTAAAGAATATGTTCGACCATACCAAAGTCCTTCATTTTGAATGCATCGGGCAACTTTCGTTTGACATGTTTATATCATCTATGTCACCCCATGCGATCAACATGTCACCCATTACATATGTAACTTAAAAATGTCAATTGTAGACTATATCATCCTTTCCATGCACCTTAAACCCCTCGGGTTTAACCATGTAAATCTCCTCCTCCAGATATTTGCATCCATATGGTGAAGATAGAGATTCTTCACAACAACTATAATCAAAATCCTTTTAGAATACCTCGGAATAATCAATTTTTTTCTTCTGCAAGAATCCTATAACCACTAGTCTTGCAATGTAATGTTTGAACTCATCGCCCTCTTACTTCACTATGAAGACCCATATGTTAAGTAAAGTGTGATGTCCTTTCTGCAATGTTGTCAAAACCCAACTCTTGTTCTTCGAGAAGAACTTTATCTCGCTATTCATGGAAAGCTCTCACGTTTCCTTCTCTATGGACTCAAATGTCACCCATGAATTCCGTGGCTCGCATCATTAATATATAATGTATGATACATTGCAGAAGTATGTCGATCGAGTGATCTTCTCCCTAGTTGACCGTCTCAACACATGAGTGACTTCCTCAACATTGACATCTATCGACAGGTCTTCGTTATATTGCTCAGTTATTAGACAGATCATACTTAGTGTATGATGACACCGATCAGTCCTACAATCGATTTACATGTTCACTTCTCCTACTTTCGAGTTCGATCACTATCACTTCGATAGGCTTTCCTTAGGCTTATTGAGAGTATCTTTGTAAAACTAGCTTTTGTTGAAGGTCACAACCACCAATCTAATTATATTATTCCCTTCGGTCGAGAATCATTAACAAAAATAACTATTTTCATAACTCACGAAAAATTGTCTTTACATCTTTAGCATCAAGCTTAACGCCCTTCTCAATGTATATGTTAACACACGCAATGCAACTGAATACTTTGAGATGATTAAGCTTCGCCACCTTCTTGTCCACTTTCTTTGGGCAAATCTATATCGAGTTGCATTGATAGTCTTCGATTTATCAAATATGTTTCGGTACTTACAACATCCACCAAGAAGGTATTCGGCACCACAACAGTCTCGATTGGGAACACTCACTCAGAGTTCGATTCATGCATTCGACAACTCCATTTTACGTTGTTTTTTGAGACCGACCGCTCCAGCTCTATACAGTTCGAAAGAAAGCAATATCTGAACTCCTTTTAGTGATACTCTCTTCCATTGTCTAATTTCAGACATCTCAACATGGTCCCAACCTAATGTTCCACCCCTTCATTCCACTTTTGGTGTAACACTCCTAAACCTATCCTAGCCAGATCGAGAGTGTTATTCTAATCATGAAAATGTAATTAAAACATTGTTATTAAATAACGGTAAAATAAGTCAAAGATCAACAACATGAAACATTAAAGAGTTCAAAACGATTGGACTCTAACAAGGAACAACATACGAGACCTCTTCCCGGTCTCATCACCTACAAAGTATGTAAAGCCACAATCTATTAAATAAAACTTCACAATCAACATTTATCATCACATCAATCTTAATAAGATAAAACGTAAAAGTTACCCCATTCCTATTCATAAATTACTACCCTTCTTTTATTATCTTCCTTTTTTCATTTCATGCTCGTTCAGTCTTACCGTTTTCGAGTTTATCATATTCAGTGCCATGTCTCGCCCAAACCATATGTTAGTTGTTGGTTTGCTCGGCGAGACTCAGACCCAAGCCCTTTTCTCACTCGGATTTGTTATGCCCATTCCTTACGTACCTTTCCATTATGGAACATAACATTCCCTTCATCACACATGTCCTTCATTTGGCTAATAGTGAAAAATGCACGATGTCGGGTTTGGTAGGATAGTTTCACCCACCTTACCCCGAGTCTTAATAAGATATGTTTTCTTCATACATAATCTTTTATTCCTATTTATGAACCCTCTCTGTTTCCTATGTTAGGATCTTTCCTTACTACATTGCATTAACTCTGCTTACCTCATTTTTTCACGGGTCTTGGTTCCCCGTTTGTTTCCTACATCAATAACAAAATCTTAGTACTCAGTTTCAGTTTTCTAACTCTAGTTCTCATTATTTGGTTACCGTAGACCCCGTTTATCTTTCCTCCCCCATGATTCGATTTTTCTTCGTGACGAATTTAACCTTGATCACAATTTCCGCTGGTTCTTAAAACTCTACGTTCATTTCCGAAGTGAATTTGCTTTGCGTATAGAATCTACAGTGAATTTTGGTTTAGGGTTTTCCGCAGTGAATTGCTTTATCTCAAATCCATGGTGAATTTGTGGTTTAGGAATTTATGCGCGTTAATTGCTTGCCCCCAATTCCGTGGAGAATTCGGAACCTCTAATTCCGTAGTGAATTTGTTACCCCCAAATCCGCAGTGAATTTCCTACCCCTAATACGCGGTGAATTTGATACCCCCATACCCACGATCAATTTGGGGTTAAGGTTTTTCAGCGCCTTTTCTGTACTTAAGTTACAAATGATTTCATTTTTGCAATTCCAAAGCTATTTATAGGCATTTTAACTTATTTTAATTGTATTTGATCCCCTCCTTGTTCATTAGCTTAGATTTCACTTTATCACTTCTCTCCACACGTTCCGTACCCCTTTTCCACCGTATTCATCGGTTAGACATTATAGATATTAACTTCCTATTGGCCTACAGTACATTTTTCTAGGGTCATTACATTCTTCCCCCTTATTTTGAGTTTCGTTCCGATACTGGTGCGATATGTGGCTTATCTCCCGTTCTGTTTCCTATGTGGTTTCTCTTTCTCCATGGTTCTACCATTGCACCTCTACCATGTGAATCATCTTATTCATGAGATTTCATTCTTTTCTTCCGACTATCTTTACCAGTATTTCTCTTTCTTCGTGGTTCCCCTAGAAGTTCTTGGATCACTATTAGATGCGAGACGTGAAACAAATTGTGTATATCGCTCATCTTCTACGGAAGCTTCAGTTGATAGGCTTGGTTCCTGATCTTCTTTCAACCTCATATGGTCCTACATATCGGGACCGTAGTTTCCCAACCTGTGTGATCTGTCGTACTCCCTTCATTGGAGACAATCTTAGATAGGCATGGTCTCATGTGTGATCCGTCATACTCCTTTCATTGGAGACAATCTTAGATAGACATGGTCTCCAACTTCTAGCTCTAGTGGTGTCTTCTCTATGTCCGTCCAACGCTTGTATCGGTCATGTGCTACCTTTATATTCTTTCAGATCATTGCAACTTTCTCCTCGGTGATTTCCACTAATTCTGTGCATGTGATTTTCCTTCTCCAACTTCATCCCAACACAACGGATTCTACATTTTCATTCATATAGAGCTTTGTACGATGCCATAAAAATGCTATTCTAGAAGCTATTATTATACGCGAATTCGACCAAAGGTAAGAACTCCTCCCAACTTCATTTGAAATCCAGCACACATGCCCGGATCATATCCTCCACAAAATTTGTTCGACCTCTCCGTTTAACCGTCCGTCTATGGATGATATGTTGTACTCATTGTCAACTCAGTCCCAAGTTCAACATTTCCACTTGTATAGAGCTTCATACGGTGACATACAAATGGTGCTCTGGAAGCTATTATTATACGCAAATTTCACCAACGGTAGGAACTCTCTACTTCCTTTGAAATCTAGCACACATGCGAAGAGCCTATCCTCCAAGGTTTTTTTTTTCCTCTCGATCTGACTGTCCGTATGTAGATGATTTTTTGTACTCATCGTCAACTCAGTCTCATGCTATTCTTGCAAGCTCCGCTAGAATCTCGAGGTGAACCTTGGGTCCTTGTCTGATACAATGTTCACCGGCACTCCATGCAGCTTGACGATGTTATCCATATATATTCTAGCTAGATGGTCTACTCTATCTACCACCTTGATGCCTAGAAAGTGTGTGGCTTGGTTAATCGGTCGACAACTACCCATATAGCGTAGCTTTTCTGTGGACACTTAGGTAGCCATACCACGAAGCCCATGACGATATTGTCTCATTTCCACCCGGAAATTTCAAAGGCTTGAAAGTCACCACCCGAGCATTGATGCTCGGCTTTGACTCGCTAGAATTTATCGCACCTTTCCACGAAACTTGCGATTTCATTCTTCACTCTATTCCACGACCAGTGTGTTTTCATGTCTCGATACTTTTTGGTACTCCCTCGTGAATTGAGAATGCCGAACTAGGTGCCTCTGCCATTATTTTGTTCTTCAAGTCCGGTCTATTAGATACCCATACGCTCTCATTCATCCTAATTTATCTTATGTGGTATAGGCCTGAACCTGGCCTAGCCGATCGAGAGTGTTAATCTATTCATGACAACTTCATTAAAACATAGTTATGAAATAACGATAAAACGAGTCAAAGTTCAACAACATGAAACATTAAAAGAGTTCAAAACGACCAGATTCTAACAAGGAACAACCGAAGACCTCTTCTCGTGCCTGTCTCACAATCCGGTCTCGTCACCTACAAAGACTGTAAATCAATCACAATCTATTGGTTGATTTAACTACCCTTCTCCTTTTATCTTCCTTTTCATTCATTCTTGTTCAGCCATACCGTGTCCAAGTATAACATGATCGGTGCCATATCTCATCCAAACCAACCGTTAGCTATTGGTTGGCTCAACGAGACGTATGCTTCCCTTCCCCGAATGAGTACTCAGGCCCTACCCCTATTCTCACTAGGTTTCTTTCTACTCAATCCGTATGTACATTTGCATTCGGAACATAACATTCCCTTCATCAGACATGTCATTCATTTGGCGAATTGTGTACCAAGCACGATGTCAGTTTCGGTAGGATGGTTTCACCCCACCTTACCTCAAGTCTTAATAACATTTTTACTCTTCATTCTTAATCTATGATCCATATTCATGATCCCTCTATATTTCCTATGTTAGAACCTTTCATTATTACATTGCGTTAACTCAGCTTACCTTATTTCTTCCCGTGTCTTAGTTCCTCGTTAATTGCCTCCATCCATAACACATCTTAGTACTCAGTTTCAGTATTATCACTCTAGTTCTCATTATTTGGTTATTGTATACCTCGTTTATCTTTCCTCCTCAACTATCCGATCTAGATTCGTGACGAAATTACCCTTGCTCAATATTTCTACGGGTAATTAACACACTACATCCATTTCTGCGGTGAATTTGCTTTGGGTATAGAATCCGTAGTGAATTGTTGTTTAGGGTTTTCCACAGTGAATTGCTTGCCCCCAAATCCACGGTGAATTTGATACCTTAGCACCGCGATTAATTTGATACCCTCAAATCTACGGTGAATTTAAGGTTTAGGTTTTTCCACTACTTTTCTGTATTTAAGTGACAAATGACTTTATTTGTGCCATGTTCACCTCTATTTATAGACATTTTAACTTATCTTTATTTTATGTTGACCCCTCCTTATTCATTAGCTTAAATTTCACTTCTTTCACTTGTCTGCAACTTTCTGTCCCCATTTTTCATCGTTATTCTTTGTTTGGACAATATAGATATTAACTTTTTATTGGCCTATGATGCCAATTTCCGGGGTCATTACATTTGGAATGTCTGGAAATACGTTAGATTTCTTCGTTTGAAAATATACTCATACCTTATAGTGCATTCATCAATGAAGATGACGTAATACTTCAAGTCTATTGTAGACTCCAACGGTGTCATACCCCACGCAATGGTATGTAAGAGTTCTAGGTTGCTAGTATTTCCCCACTTCAACTCGTAAAGGTGTTTTTCTTGTGCTTGCCAAGAACACATTTTTCACAAAACCCAAGTTTTATCGACTGAAAAATTGGCATTAAGCCATATGATCATGATCTTAATGCCATTCTCATTCATATGGTGGAGTCGATCGTTTCACATCCATCAGCAACCTCGGTCGGTCCTGAGTCGATCGACATTCATGTGACTGATCGGTCTCAATTGTATTGAGAGTCGATCGGTCCCCAATGGTACCTATTTGTCTCTCCAAGTAAAAAGTTCAGGACTTCATTCCTTTTGCGACGACAAAACTCATTACATCAAATTCATCCGACCATCCCCAAAAGACGTCCGGTATCCTTTGATCCACTTTCCCAACCAATATTAGGTTCTTACTTAGTCAGGGGTAAAAACATTACGTCCTCCAACGCCCAAGATTAACCATTGGAGAATCATATCATTATATCACCCCGTTTGGTGATTTTCATGTACTTCCTTTCCGCAAGATAGGCATTCCCATAATTCCTTGATCTAAAAGACTAGAAAAATTTTTCATTAAAGTATGAGTAAAATGATACACATTAGTCAACCACTCATGTCTCCAGAGGACCCTATAAACAGAGTAAGTGCATCATGTGATTCACCAAATATCGAGATTGAATTCTCCTCTTTTCGGGGCTCATTTAATTCCCTATGGACGTGTCCATTCTTTCTGCAATTACAAAATTCAAGTTCCTCCTTAGTCTTCCACTTCTCTCTATTCTTAGATCGACTTATGTCGTCGTGTTTATATCCTTGGTTGTTCTTCTGACCACAAGAATAATCTGCAACCAGGGCATTATTTTTTGTCTCTCTTTTCTACCATCATCATAATTCCACTTTGATGAGTCGAATGCACACATCATGGAACTTAAGCCTTCACGGATAATTATTGATGATTTCAATCATGGTTGACCAACATTGGGGCATGGTAACAAGAAAAACAATGTCATGTGTGTCATCATCCATGATGTGATGAACTATCGACAATAGGTTAACCAAATTGTAGAAATCATTTAGATGGTCTGCAACGGAGGCACATTTTTCCATTGTCATGGTATATTACTGTAGTGTCAAGAGCACACGATTGGTTGATTATGGTCATTTAGACATATTGCATATCGTCTTCATCACACTGTACGTAGTCGTCTGTTCGATGTAGTTGAACGTCACCTTTCTCAACAACGATAGTTGAACGATCGTAAACGCTTTGCGATCCAATTTTTGTCAATCTCCATCGGCCAACTTTGTTGGTTTCTTTTCTTCTAATGCTTTCCCTAAATTATCATGACAAAGGGTATTATGGATTTGAATTTTCCAATATGCAAAATTACTTCCTTCAAACATTATTAGGTTTTATCGTCACCCATCGCAGATTGAACCATGACCCCACACCCACCACCATTTTTCAGAAAATATGTCGAACAACATTGATTCATTAATTAGAACCTAAGAATAAAATCAAAATCAAAATCAAAATAACAACACAAGAATTTAAACGTAGAAAGAAAGAATTCAACAGACAAATGAAAGAAAATTGACAATACTACAATACACAGCCATTTAACAATGACCCCTAAGTCTTCTTATATAGATCGGTGGTTATAGACATTTATGGAAACATAATATTAATTAATATTATATTTGCATCACCAATACGATTCATTCACATATTATTTCTTATATTATCTCCTTTTCATAACTAAATCATGTCCTAGACCGATCGATCTCCACCATGTCTTAGTTCAGTCATTGATTAATTGTCTCCATCTCATATATTCTCTAACCAGTTCCTTGTCAGCTTCAGTGTTACGTGTTTCCGTCGCATAGGCCGACTGATCAACAACAATATCGATCGCCCTCTAAGTGTACTCGATCAAAAAAATTTCGATCGTCATCCAAGTATACTAGATTGACAAGAATATCGATTTCCACACAATATGGTTGTCATGCAACGAAAGTTAGCCGGTTTGTGGTTGTGAGAGCGCCACACCCTGTTGTGAGTTCAAGGCATCTTACCGAAACATCACATAGTGGGAAAGTAATAAATTAAAAGAATAACGCAATAAGCGGATAGGAGCCAAAAAAAATAAAGTTTTAGTAAAAACCTTTAACAAGTTGTTCGTCAAAACAAAACATCAAAAGGAAATGCAAAAGAATCTACCACCCATGGACTTCGGGACCAGCCATCGACCTCCTTCCCTACATGATGGGGACCCTTATACCACGTATCATGAGAAGGTCTCAGTCCACGTACGGAATTCTGCTCAATGATGTGACCCAAACCAAAATGGACCAAGGCCAAAGGAAAATTCAACTAATGAGATTTCTGAGTATTGGATAGATTCCGAATGGTGCTGGATCTTTCGTGACACGTCAAATGTTCACCAAACTTAAGGAAATTAACATTATTCATTGTAGGTTAACACTATATGGGAGTTTACCTATTTTGGTGGATTTAATGACAAAAATAACGTGAAAATAGGAAGGAAAGTGGGCATCACAACTCTAAATAAATGAGAAATTTGAAAATGAAAGCCGGGGCTAGAGCAAAAACCATAACTGTCTACTCTTTTGATCACATTCTTTACCTTCCAGTTACCGCTCGTTATTTTTTACATATTTTCATCTTGTATTGTTGGATTCGTTGTATAGTGAATTGGTCGTAGAGGTTTCCTTCTAGCCTTTGTCTTTCCCATTTTCATCTCCACTAATGCACACAAATATAAAACACGAATCTTGATCATGATTTTGATCTTAATTTGGTGACTGTTTGTACCCTATAAAAAGGAACCATAAAACTACCCTCTTATCCAAAGACACTTCCTTACCTACGAGATCTGTAAACCGGTCATGGTCTAATAACAAAAACATCAAATGAAATGCAATAACATTTTTTTGAAAACTTAGAAAATACTCTTCCTTGAAACCTTTTTTCAGTCATCTTGGCCGACTGATCAACAACAATATCAATCGTGCTCTAAGTGTACCCGATCGACAAAATTTCGATAATCATCCAAGTATGCTAGATCGACAAGAATTTCAATTTCCACACAACATGGTTGTCATGCCCCGAAAGTTAGCCGGTTTGTGGTTGTGAGAGCGCCACAGCCTGTTGTGGGTTCAAGGCATCTCACCGAAACATCACAGAGTGGGAAAGTAATAAGTTAAGAGAATAACGCAATACGGGGATAGGAGCCAAACAAAATTAAGTCCTGGTAAAAACCTCTAACAAGTTGTTCGTCAAAACAAAACATCAAAAGGAAATGCAAAAGAATCTACCACCCATGGACTTCGGGACCAGCCATCGACCTCCTTCCCTACATGATGGGGACCCTTATACCACGTATCATGAGAAGGTCTCAGTCCACGTATGGAATTCAGCTTAATGATGTGACCCAAGTTAAACTGGACCAAGCCAAAAGGAAAATTCAACTACTGAGATTTCTAAGTATTGGATAGATCCCAAATGGCAATGGATCTGTTGTGACACGCATATGTTCACCAAACTTAAGGATATTAACGGTATTCATTGTAGGCTCACACTATATGGGTGGTTACCTATTTTGGTGGATTGAATGACAGAAAGAGCATGAAAAGAGGAAGGAAAGTGGACATCAAAACTCTAAATAAATGAGTAATTTGAAAATTAAAGTTGTGGCTAGAACAAAACCATAACCGTCTACTCTTTTGATCACATTCTTTACCTTGTAGTTACCGCTCGTTATTTTTTACATGTTTTCATCTTGTATTGTTGGATCGTTGTTTAGTGAATTGGTCGCAGAGGTTTCCTTCTTGCCTTTGTCTTTCCTATTTTCTTCTCCACTAATACACACAAATATAAAACTCGAATCTTAATCATGATTTTGATCTTAATTCGGTGACTATTTGTACCCCATAAAAAGGGACTATAAAACTACCCTCTTATCTAAAGACACCTTCTTACCTACGAGATCTGTAAAATGGGCCGTCTTGGTAACTTAGAAAACTTAGAAATGCAATAACAAAAACAGGCCGTCTTGATAAGAGGACACATTGGCCTATATATAGCTTCACACTATATGGGAGGTTACCTATTTTGGTGGATTTAATGACAGAAAGAGCATGAAAAGAGGAAGGAAAGTGGACATCACAACTCTGAATAAATGAGAGATTTGAAAATTAAAACGGGGGCTACAGCAGAAACCATAACCGTCTACTCTTTTGATCACATTCTTTACCTTCCAATTACTGCTCATTATTTTTTACATGTTTTCATCTTGTATAGTGAATCGGCCACATAGGTTTCCTTCTAGCCTTTGTCTTTCCCATGTTCTTCTCCGCAAATATAAAACTCGAATCTTGATCATGATTTTGATCTTAATTCGGTGACTGTTTGTACCCCATATAAAGGGACCATAAAAATACCCTCTTATTTAAAGACACCTCATTACCTACGAGATATGTAAAGCGGTCATTATCTAATAACAAAAACTTTAAATGAAATGCAATAACATTTTTTAGAAAACTTAGAAAAAACTCTTCCTTGAAACCCTTTTTCTCTCTTTTGATTCCTTTTCTTTATTCTGCCGGACTTTTACATGTCTAGTGACGTATCTCACTCAAACGTCATCTCCTTTCAGGTCAAATCTAGATGAATCATCTTTGCTTCATCATCCTTACACTCGTAACGTTACTTTCCTTATCTTGGTGGCTTGCCTTTCCTTATGGCTAATGTGTGCTAGCACGGTGCCGGGAAGGTGTGTCCACCTCCCCAAGTTTTAACTTATCTTCTTTAGTTCTCTCTCTAGAACACTCCCTTCCTACAAAAAACATATCCCGCTTCTTTCTTTTTAACTCTCTGTTTGTAAAATTGAACCTTTAGATATTTTAACACTCATTCCGCTTACCTTATTTGTTGTCGTAAACTTCCTCCGATTCCCTACAATGTTTATGGTTATTAGACTAGTTCTCATCTTACATCACTGAATCATGTCGTTATTTGGCTACCATAAGGCTTGTGTTAGGTTCGGTGTTTTCCACCCTCGTTCTCCTCGTATTCGTGCGATTAAGGTTGGGTTTGAGCAGTTTTCCCCCATAACTCGGGTGTCACACTACACAGATTTGCGTGATTCTTCAATGTTTTGCCTGATCCTGGCAAATGAAGGGGGGTGCATTATCTTGTCTCGTAGTCCTAGCAAATGCTCGCGGTCGCGTGGTCTTGGCAAGTTCTCGCGGTCGGATGGATGTTGCTATGTAATCACAAGGTTTTGTAAATTCCAAGCATAAATGCCTTAGGTCACGGAGATTCGCTCGTTTCAAGTGAATTTATGTCTAAAGCGTGAAAATCGCTCCCCATCCCTCTTCTAACCCCTATTAAGGGAAATTTATGTCTGATTACAATTTAGTCCATCTTCCCTACCCTTTTCCATTTCTACAAACTTCTCCATCTAGTTAATCTTACATAAATAGACGCATCATAATATCTTTCGTTCTTTCACCCGTCGAAAATTTCGGATCCTTACAATGGTTTGGATCTATGTTCTAAAACTGGACCGGTTTTCGCCGGCTTGAACCGGACCCGGGATGAAAACCGGTCCGAGTTAGGTTAACTCTTTTATTTTTTGAGTTTTTTCAAATATCTCAATTTTAGCTAGGGCTCGCTTCTTTGCCACTTTCCCGATTGTTTAGTCTATTGGGGCGTGAGGGAAGCAGCATGAAGCAAGCTTAGGCAAGCAGTGTTGGAAGTGAGCAATTTATTTCCTCTTCTTTTACCGGGGACAATTTTATGAAATTATATCAAGAGAAGAACTGATTTTTAGAACAGAAGCTTTGGCTTTCGAAAGGGTTGATTTGTGTTAGGAATGGAGGTCGGGTGATAGTCGAAGGGCTCGATAGTGAAAGATCAACCGGAGGAAACCTAACATGAATCGGTGATGTTGATCGACTTGATGGATCTCGGATCTATTAAGGATATCGATCGGACGATTGTGATGAGTCTATTTGATAGAGGTCGGATTAGACTTGGATCGGGATTCGAGAGTATTGAGGGGAAATATTTTTCCTTAATTGACGCATTAAATATTTGGAATAAGATATTGAGATATATATCTTGTTGGTTATATATATATAAGAATATATGAAGATATATTCTGTTTGCGATATATATAGAAGAAGATTTGAAGATATATTCTGAAGATATATATGGAAGAATATATGCAAATATATCTTGTTATATATATATAGAANACAATGTTAACCGTCACTATCATGCTTCCATAAATTGAACGCAAGTGTTAAGTTGCTATAAACTCCTAAAGTGGCTCCGCCTTCTCGAATCAAATAAAAGTTTTTATGCATTTTTATGTGAAATTATTTCATTTAACATTCATATATTAAGTTTATTGTAATATGTGTTTTTGGAAAAATAGCAACTTTGGTCCCCAAAATTTATACGTTTTTTTAATTTTGGTCATCATTCTTTGTCATGGTATTCAAATCCCAAAAATTTGATGTTTTGGTAAAATTGACCCTCATAGTTCTGTAAATTGGGTAATTACAATCCTCGAAGTTCTAAACTGATCCCCAAAGTTATTTTTACGCAAAAATGGTTCTCGTAATTTACACATACCAGCATATTAAGTCCCAAAGTTCGGATTGATGTGCAAAATTAATCCAAGTAACTTTTAACGCCGTTAATTACATGTTAGGGTTTCGGTTATTTTGCTGGTTTGAATTCTACGTTTCTTCCCGTCAATTCCTCTCCTTGGGGGCTGTAAAGAACGCTGGGGCTATAAAGAACGTTGGAGCTGTTACTTGGACTACAAAATTCTCCGATTATCATCTTTTTGGGTATTTCATCATCATTATCACTTTTCCATTTTTCGTTCGTTTCTTTTTGTGTTGAATTTCCCAACTTTATTGGCTTCTTCTAAGTCCCTTGACCTGTCGGATAACCCTTTTTCTCCCGTGCGTAACCGCCGTAATCTAGGTTACGTATCGAGGTTTGCGGTGACCGAATTTGATCAGTAAAACATTTGAGCAAGAGCTTGTTGGGAGAATTGGCAATGATACATAGGAGCTCGAAGTCCAAAATATGCATTTTTGTACACTAGTATTCGGGATATATGTAGTGGTCTCGTTGTCATCTGGTACTCCACCATACAAATATATGTATAATGAATCTAAGTATATTGTCATATGTTATGCAATAGAATGTGAATTTCATTCAAAAACTTGTGACAATGTTCGAAGCAGAGTCGCTAACATTTCAAAAATACGTATGGTTAGTAACGCAAAAAAATATACATATAACCCTCAATGTATACCTCATATAACAGGCCAATATCGTAATCGATATCCTTTATCTATCTATGCAACCGATCAAGCTGATCAATATCATCTCTTCATCTTAGGTTTCTCTCTAGGCTGTTGAGAATGGGAAACGTTAGAACATAGAAACGTGAGAAACGAGAAACGAAGAACGGTAAACATAAAATTTCTACTAATAAAACACTAATCATATAATAAAACAATATAATAATGATATATTATGCATTTATTTATAATAAATTGAAATAGTATTTCTATTATTTACACACCATAAATGTTACATATATTTATATAAATGGGTGAGGTTTGCACACGGTCTCCTAAGTTATTGACTGTGTAAAGACAATACCCTTATAGTTTTGAAATTGCAGATTAGGTCCATTGTTTGAGTGAAAATGTGCACACCTAGCACTTCATGTTTTTCTAAATGCAATAATGACACTCGAACTTACAGAAACCGTGTATGTTTTACCCTTGTAACGGCGCCGCTTAAATTTAACTTTAACCCTCGAAATTTTTGAAATTGATATTTTTCAGCACCCAATCTTTCGAAATGGTACTACCGTGCCCCTAAAATATCAAAACATTGCAAGGATGATCTTCAATCTTAAATAATCATGCGATATATACACATGAACTTTGAAAAACATAAGAATATGACCCTCATGGTTGGTGTGTTGTATTTCGCGCATGAAATGTAACTTGATGAAAACATATCTTATCGCATCATATTTATTCGAAAATATATTAGCCTAGACATCTATTGATGAATTCGTTGAAGATTATCGAGGAGAAACATTGTTTAGTTAACGTGAAATAATTCGAGTGCATTGATAATCAAGTTGGAAACATTGTGAGTACGTTTATTGTGTTATGTCTCAATAATGAAAACATTTTCAAGTTCGAATAGAGTGAATATGTTAATTTAGGAATTGGTATGATCAAAACATGTAAATGATTTGGTGGACTAGTTGAATCGGAAAAAGAAGCTGATTATTATTCTTCAAGTCGTGCAAGAGTGATTGTTAAACTTGTCACACCCAAGCGGCTCGTCATACCTCAAGAAAACTAAAGCTTTCAAATCAAATTTAAGCATATATTACCAAGTTGGTCACATATAATCTAGCATAGTGAAAAATTCGACCATTTTTTGAAAAAAATGAATACCTGAAAATAGCATACACTAGTAAAAGTTATTAACACAAACCGTATGTTAGCACGGATTAAAAGGCAAATAAATGTTTGTAAACAACAAAAATTGTATCGATTAATCCAACAAATATTCAACACTTTCTGACTATCTCATCATAGCAGCGAACTCCTCAATATCTTTTTCGGAGAACCATGTAGGACTCATCTTAGTCAAATGTGGCACGTATCAATTAGAACCAATGTGGCACAAGAAATAACAGAACGAGCGTCAAATGAACGTACAAAAAACGGGTGCAACACAATGTTGAATGACATTGATGCCTACTGCAAAAAACTGAACAACGAAGTAAAGCACGTAAATGTCACACTCGCTTCCGCCCTTTTGACACGAAACCTACCAAAATTAGAACAATGAAAATCCAGTTTGATGTAAGTGTGGTACCAACATACTTGTGTTTGACCACATGATTAGAATACTAGTAACATCATCCTTAGTTGTTGAAACATCAAACTTGTGATGAATTCCAAACAATCACCTAACAGCGGAAAATACACATAACA
>RWGZ01001614.1:614282-633365 GCA_009725065.1 Utricularia reniformis
TACAGCCCACGCGTTTCACGCTTCGGGCCTCCACACGTTTACCTCGCTTAAGGCGAGATCACGCAGGCCACGCTTCGGTCCCGGCCACGCTTTACGTCGCGCGACAACAACCTTCGACAAACTTGTCAGAGACAGTTACAGGGCGTGGATTACACACGTCTTCAGCTCTATAAATACAGAGATTGACGACGGAATTAGCAGGACCTTTTGGACCCATAAGAATATGTTGTTACTATGTCGGAGTTCTTATAGCTTTCTTATACTGTACTTTGTAATGAACTGCTTGATTAGTGAATCGACTAAGAACTTTTCCTACTCTTAGTCAAGTGGTTTTTCCCCCATTTCCCGTGGTTTTCTACTCTAAATTGTCTTGCCCATTTCTTCATTTACTTTATCTAATCGTCTCCCCACCAAAAACAAATTAAAACCGAGTTCGTATCTTGACGAACCGGACGACTGTTGGTACCCCCTAAAATTGGACCATAACAGTTTGGCGCCGTCCGTGGGGACGATTTTCTAATCCCATTTGAGGTTTCTACCAGGGATAAGATAATCAAAGGCATGGCAACTGGATCTTCCACGAACAACAGTGACGTGCTTCCCAACAGTCTCCCAGCCCCAACATTCACTTTACAGGATCTGGAAGCTGTTGTCAGGAAGGTGGTACTGGAGATTACGTCGGAGAGAAGTGGAACAAAACCACCGGCTGTTTCAAGCACTGTTCCAAGAAGTAGAGGGTACGAGAGCGACCCTGATGACCGTAGCACTGATGATGAGGAAATTATCAGGCGTGGTGTAACGATAAGGAGGCCGAGATATCGATCCACTCCTCCTCCCCCAGCGAGAACTCCAACTCCCGCTCCTAGGAATGATCAGGAGCAGATGCAGTGACGTATTGATGAGCTCACTAGGGAGTTTGAAAGCATGCGCGTGCTGAAGGATTGCGGTCCCGATCTGGGAAGCAATCCTGGTATATTCAATAGGGCCATGGAGGCCCAATTAGGTGGAATAAGGATGACGACTGGTGGCATAATCTACATGCGGTCCAGGCGTCATCCCAACAATATGAAGGCGTGTCCGCCGCCCTAGGAGATTCGATGCTCCCTTTTTCCGAGGAGATCTGGGCGGCAGTTCCAGATCGACATTATCGCAACTCCGAGGGGTTGCCGACGTTTCGCGGCGACGGAGATCCGATCGATCACGTTGCCGACTTTGAATTACGCATGGGAACGGTTCGGGCCTCGGATTCATTGAAGTGCAGTATCTTCGCAGCAGGATTACAAGGCGATGCCCGAACCTGGTTCAAGAATCTGCCGGTCCGATCCATACAATCGTATGGCAGTTTTATTTTAGCTTTCTCTAAGCAGTTCGCTCCAAATGTAGGACCGCCCGAAGTAGGCAGGAACTATATCTGCTGAAATATATCACGGCTAAAATGAGTCTTCGGTCCTTCAATGAAAAATTCAATAGGACCGCTCAGACATCAAGCTGGAGCTCCGATACAAGATTGATAATCTGCAGCAGGTCTTGGGACTGTGCGGCCTTTCGGCCAGTTTGTTGAAGAGCCCGCCATCCACCTTAGAACAGCTTCTTCCGAAAATCAAAAAGTATATTAAGGTGGATGAGTCACTGGGATTAGGCTATCGGAAGCCTAGTGGGAATTCTGAACTCGCAGGTTATCATAGGGTTTCCTACCCTAAGAAGCAGCCGCAAGAAGTAGCGGTTGTAACTGAGAAAGACGTCCCCCGAAACAGGATGACGAACGGGTGTATTGCGAACTACATCTAAACCGCGATAACCCAACTCTGAAGTGCCCGTTGTTGAAAGAGACAGTAGCGGCAATGAATAAAGAAAGGCCCTACCGGAATGGTCACAAGGGCAAACGAGCTAAATCTCCTCGAAGAGGACATTAGGGTGACGATCGTCAAAGGTCGCGAGGAAGAGATAATCGGGGACAACCCCGGAATTACAATGATCAGACGGAGGACCGAAGGTCTCCTCCACCAGAGCAAGACAGAGGCCAGTACGGTCGAGAGAATCGTGGACCGGGCCAAAGAAGAAGGTGGCGGGGCCGTGCCGGCAGAGCCTCACAAAATGAAGGTGGAAGACAGGAGCAGCCCGCTCCTCCACCTGCTAAAACGGGTGCCCCACCTCCTCAAAGCGAGGCGGCACCCAGAGAAGTAGCCAAAGATATTTATGTTATCTCCGGAGGATTGTGAATCAATGAGTCGGTCCGGGACCGAAAGCGAACAGCGTGCGGAGACTCTGCTTAAAGCACCGAATCTGTAGCGCTGGTTAAATATGATCCAGTTGAGCGGTTCCCTTCCTTCGGGGGGATATTACTTTCACTATGGCCAACCGGGAGGTGATTATCGATCCATGCGATGATCCCCTTACTATCACTGGAATCATTGGGAACCGTCGGGTCCACAGGATCTTAGTGGACACCGGGGCTTCGTGCAATNTACGGGAATGAAAGAACGAAAAAGGAAACGAAAAATAGAAAAGTAAAGCAAAAGATAAAGGAAGGGTCAAAATAAAAAGGAGGGGTCAAAATGTGAATTAAGGAAGTTAAGATTCTATAAATAGGGGTGGGAAGGCCTAAAAATGAGTTAATTATCACTAAGCTACGGAAATCTGGAAATTGTCGCGAATTTGTGCAGACAATTATTGTCGCGAAAATTCACCTGTGCAAATTGTCGCGAATTAGATGTCAAGAGAAAATTGTAGCGAATTTTAGCCTTTGTAAAATTGTCGCGAATTTTGATCAAGAGAATTATCGCGGATTTGGACCGAGAGAGCAAAATTGTCGCAAAAACGTTGAAGAACAAAATTATCGCGAAAACGTTTGAAGAGCAAATTATCGCGAAAACGTTTGAAGAACAAAATTGTCGCGGATTTTGGTTCTAGCACAAAATTGTTGCGGATTTCAAGGAAGAAGTGGATTATCGCGGAAATACTAAGTTTGAGTGTTTTCGTTGCGTCTCAACGTCGGATCATGGGAGGAAAAGGACACGTAAGGTCTACGATACACATATAGTTAACAATAAGATAATAACATCGGAAATCGAGTACTAAGACCTGTTACGAAATGCAGGGAAGCACGGAAAGATTATAACAAGCGAAAGAAAACGGTAAGCGTAGTGAACACAATGTAGTAAGGGAAGGTTCAGATTTAGGGAACGAGATTGGGTCATTAAGAAAGAAAGTAAAAGACACGAATGAATGAGACAAATGTTAATAAGACTCGGGGTAAGGATGGATGGACCGTCCGACCGAACCCGACATCGTGCCTAGTACACGATCCGCCGAAGGAAGGGCATGCCTGATGAAGGGAACGATAAGTTCCAAAGATAGAAAGATACTTACGAAAAAGGGCAGAACGGATCTGGGTGGAAAAAGGGGTAGCGTCTAAGTACCCACCCGAGGAAGGGAAGCATATGGCCCATCGAGTCATCCAACAGCTAACGGTTGGCTTGGGCGGGACATGTATCGAGCATATTACTCTCGGCAACAGTAAAGTTATAGTATGAGGGGAATGATAAGGGTAAAAGAAGAAGGAAATAAGAAAACGGTTAAAAGAAACGATTTACGCGTGTGTGTATTGTTTATTTAAGAAATGAAAAGATAAAGTATAGCGTGTATGAAGTTTCCTTTAATATATTGTGACCGCTTTACAGATTTTGTAGATGACGCGGACGAGGTATGAGGAGGGCACGGGAAGGAGGTCGTCGGTTGTCCGGTGATAGAGTCCAGTCTTTTGAGAACACTCTAAATTATGTTGCTAGACTTTCATGTTTTAAAATATGTTTTAAATTTACATTCGAACGTTTCGTTTTATTTTGCATGTTTTTATCAAATCAGCTAGGCCCAAATGAGGGTCGTTACATTGCTGATTTTGAGTAACGCATGGGAACGGTTCGGGCCTCAGATTCACTGAAGTGCCGCATCTTCGCGGCAGGATTACAAGGCGACGCCCGAACTTGGTTCAAAAATTTGCCGGCCCGATCCATACAGTCATATGCCAGATTTATTTTGGCTTTCTCTGAGTAGTTCGCTCCAAATGTAGGACCGCCTCTAAGCAGACATGAACTATATCAGCTGAAATACATCCTAGCAAAAATGAGTCTTCGGTCTTTCATGGATAAATTCAATAGGACCGCCCGAGGCATCAAGCTTGAACTCCGGGACAAGATTGATATTCTAGAGCAGGTCTTGGAACCGTGCGGCATTTCGGCCAGTTTGCTAAAGAGCCTACCATCCACCTTGGGAAACCTTCTTCAGAAAATCAACAAGTATATTAAGGTGGATGAAGCGCTCGGGCTAGGCTACCGGAAGCCTAGCGGGAATTCTGAACCCGCAGGTGATCATAGGGTTTCCTACCCTAAGAAGCAGCCGCGAGAAATAGCGGTTGTAGCTGAAAAAGAGGTCCCCCCGAAGCAGGAGGACAATCGGGTGTATTGTGAATTACATCATAACCGCGATCACCCGACTGTGAAGTGCCCGCTGTTGAAAGAGTCAGTAGCGGCGATGAATAAAGAGAGGCTCGACTGGAACGGTCAGAAGGGCAAGCGAGCTGAATCCCCCGAAAGAGCCATCACGGTGACGATCGTCACAGGCCGCGGGGAAGGGATAATCGGGGACAACCCAGAAATTATAATGATCGGACGGAGGACCGACGGTCTCCTCCTCCAGAACAAGACAGAGGCCAATATGGTCTAGAGAACCGTGGTCAGGGTCGAAGAAGAAGATGGCGGGGCCGTGGCGGCAGAGCCCCGCAAAACGAGGGTGGAAGACAGGAGCAGGTCGCTCCTCCACCTGCTGAAACAGGTGCCCAACCTCCTCAGAATGAGGCGGCACCCAGGGAAATAGCCGGAGATATTTATGTTATCTCCGGTGGTTTGAAAATAAATGAATCGGTCTGGGACCGAAAAAGGACAGCGCGCGGAGACTCCGCTGAGAGCTCCGAATCTGTGGCGCTGGTAAAGTATGATCCAGCTGAACGGTCCCCTCCCTTCGGGGAGGACATCACTTTCACTATGGCCGATCGGGAAGGGATTATCGATCCATGCGATGATCCCCTTACCATTACTGGAATCATTGGGAATCGTCGTGTCCACAGAATCTTAGTGGACATCGGGGCTTCGTGCAATTTGATGAAGCGTGAAGTTGCTGAAATTTTGGGAGCTGCTGCTCATGACCTCCCGATCACTAATATAACTCTATGGTCATTTGACCAGAGAAGCGTCATTCCATGTTGGAAGATTTTATTCCCAGTTACCCTTGGAGAACCATCCAATGATCGATCAGAGGATTTGGTAATCATTGTCGTTGAAGTTGACTTGGCTTACAACGCCATTATCGGACGGACCGGCCTCAGTAAGTTCGAGGCGGTCCCTTCTACTTATCATATGATGCTCAAATTTCCCTCTATTCATGGAGTTATTTCTGTAAATGGGGGTCAAAAAGTAGTTAGACAATGCTACATGAGCTCGTGTAGAACATTGACACCCGTTAAGAGGGCCCGGGTGGATTTGCTGGAAGAGCCACCGCACCCGAGGCAAGTAATAGAACCCGTGGGGTTCAAGTTGATTAATCTGGTTGAGGATGACTTAACCAAAACTACTCGCATCGGGGCACACTTAGCCCCTGCTTTTGAAAAGTAGCTGATCCACCTGCTGAGAAGCCATGTGGATATATTCGCCAGGACCCCGGACGATGTTCCGAGAATTGACCGATCCGATAGTGAGCATCGAATCAACACCGAGCCTGGAACGAAGCCTGTTAGGCAGAAGAGGAGACATTATTCTCCCGAAAAAATCGAGATCATCCGAGTTGAGGTGAACAAGTTGCTACGGTCAGGATTTATCAGAGAGATCCACTATACTGAATGGATTGCAAACCCAGTAGTGGTCTCCAAACCGGATGGAAAATGGCGGATGTGCATCGATTTCACCGATGTTAACAAAAGCTGTGAGTCGGATCCCTTTCCCCTACCTCATATTGACAGACTGGTAGATGCTGTGTCTGGCAGCACCATGATGAGTACCATGGATGCTTATTATGGGTACCATTAGATCTTTCTGGATGAGGAAGATCAGAAGAAGTCATCATTTATGACCGAAGATGGCGTTTATTGTTATGTTGTTATGCCGTTCGGTCTGAAGAATGCTGTAGCAACATACCTAAGGTCGGTCAACAAATTCTTTAGAGAATTGATCGGCCATATGATGGAAGTATATGTTGATGATATGATTGTTAAATCTATGAATGATGAAGATCATATTTCTTATTTGTCTCGTTGTTTCGAAGTATGCCGCAAATATAAGCTCAAACTAAATCCAAACAAATGCTGCTTCGGGATCCGAAGTGGAAAATTTTTAGGATATTACGTTTTAGAAAATGGCATAGAGGTTAACTCTGAGAAAGTGCAGACTATCATTGATATGCAATCTCCAAGAAAAAAAAGAGAATTTCAGAGGCTTACTGGCCGACTCGCTGCGCTAAGCAGATTTATTTCAAAATCCACAGACCGGGCTCTGCATTTTTTCATAGTGTTAAGAAAAGCAAGCCATCTAGACTGGACCGAAAAATGCGATCGGGCCTTTTCTGAGCTATAGACTTATTTAAGCACTTCCCCGGTGATGGTGAATCCAAAATGTGATGAACCTTTGGGGTTGTATCTTGCCGTATCAGAAGTTGCCGTCAGCGCAGCTCTGGTAACCATCCGAGATGACGTTCACAGACCCGTTTATTATGTAAGTCATTCTCTGGTATCTGCCGAAACCAGATACTCCACCCTTGAAAAATTCATGCTGGCTTTGAAGAGAGCTGTATCCAAGCTGAAGCATTATTTTGAAGGCCGAACAGTTATGTCTATACGGATCAAACTCTGAAAGTGGTCCTTAAACAAAAGGATTTGAATGAGAGGTTAGCAAAATGGGCTATCAAACTCATGGTTATGTATTTGGAATTTTTGCCCCGAAGGGCTATTAAAGCTCCGTTTCTAGCCGATTTTGTGGTTGAAATGACCCGATTGGCCATATATCTAAACCAAGAGGATGATCGTTGGACGATCCACGTGGATGGGTCGACCTACGGAGGAAGAGGGGAGGGCATTACCCTAACAACGGTACAAGGTGATCTTATTCATTCCGTAGTAAAATTTTCCTTTGCTGGAACAAATAATGAGGTAGAATACGAGTCTGTATTATCGGGAATGACACTGGCCCGATAGATGGGAGATAGCAGAGTGCAAATGTTTTCAGACTCAAAGTAAGTAGTGGAATAGTTCGCAGGAAGATTTAAAACTCATGATCCGATGATGAAATTATATTGCGCCAAAGTCCTGGAATTATCCAAAAAATTCAGTGAATTTTCTCTTGACCACGTGCCACGAGAACAGAATAAGGTTGCTGATGCACTTGCCAGATTGGCCGCGGGCATACCTGACATAGAGCCGAGCACTATTTCGGTCCATATCCAGGACCGACCTTCGGTCGAGATATCAGTGACCGAACAGTCAGTTGAAGAAATTGGGGCTCTATGCCACGAACTCCAAGGCTTGAATATTAATGCTACTGAATCTCCTGGGGAACCCAATTGGATGGACCCCTTTGTTAAATATCTTACAAACGGCTATCTTCCTGAAGACAAATCTGAAGCCAGAAGAATAGAAGTCCGGGATAAGAGATTTATCCTGGTTGACAGACGATTGTTTAAAAAGAGTTTTGAGGGCCCGCTTCTGCGTTGCTTATCCCCTATTGAGGCTGAAGCCGTCATGATTTTTGTTCATGAAGGGATATGCGGCATTCATTTAGCGGCTCGATCTTTATATCACCGCATCATCAGAGTTGGATATTTTTGGCCGACGTTGCTTGGAGATGCCAAGAAATACACTAAAAGTTGTGTCATATGTCAGTACAATGCTCCGATCCCACAGCTGCCTGGGCTCCTTTATCGGTCACCCCATTGTCCTGTCCGTTTGACAGATGTGAGATTGATATCATTGGACCTTTTCCTCGGTCAATAGGGCAAAAGAAATTTTGTAGAAGCAGTAGCCATCATCTCAGAGAAGATCGTCAAACACTTCTTATGGAGAAATATTGTGAGCCACTTTGGGGTTCCCCGAGCACTCATATCAGATAATGAGACTCAGTTCCGTGGAAAAAGCATACGGGATTTATGCATCAAGTTGGGCATCGCCCAACATTTCTCATCAGTGGCCCATCCCCAAACTAATGGACTTACGGAGGTATCTAACAAGGTTATCCTGAAAGGATTGAAAACCAAGTTAGAAGATTTTGGAGGGAAATGGCCTGAACATATCTATGAGGTCTTATGGGCATACCGAACTACACCTCGTTCAACAACCCAGGAATCACCTTTCTCATTGGTGTATGGGTCCGAAGCTGTTAGCCCGGTGGAGATTGTCATCCGATAACCCAAGATATCTCAGTATTATGAGCATATGAACGGTGAAAGGAGATGATCGAAGAAAAGAGAGATGTGATTTACGCGCGGATGCGCGCTTATCAGTGAACTAATGAACGGGCCCATAACAAGCGAATCCTCCCAAGGGAATTCTTTGAAGGCGACCTCGTCCTCAGAAGCATAAAGGTGCAGAGGAAAGTTGGAAAGCTAGACAGAAATTGGGAAGGACCGTATCGAATATCAAAGAAACTGGAATCAGGTGCGTATAAACTTGAAACATTGGATGGTGTAGAGGTCCCCAGAACTTGGAATGTCATGAATTTAAGGCGGTATTTATTGTGAACCTTTGATTAATATGTTTGACTCAATAAACATACATTCCTTTAAACGTAAGCAGAAAACAAGTAAGTACAAAACAAATTGTTTCTAATTGAGTGATGGACCGATCTTGAAGTTGGATAACTTAGGACGAATCTGGACTGGTGACCAAAACTTCTTATCCGCAAGGCTCCCAAGTTGTAGTGATCGCTTTGAGGAGTCAGATGCTTATGCACTTGCCTAGTCCCATGGATGAGTTGTAATTCTCCCAGAACTCATTACGAACTAAGGCACCCCCTTCAACAACATTCATTCTTGGGAAATAGCCCTTGTACTTACGAAATCCTCCACGAAAAGAGGAATGAGGGAGTCAACATATCGAAACACAAGTTCGGTCCTATCATGGCACATATGATGAACAGAAGCTTGACCAATATAACCTACGGGACTTCAGTAGAACCAAGGTTTGGCCGAAGCTTATATGGACTCATGTTGAACCTGGACCGTGCCTTTCCCATTCAGTTGTGATCCCAAGGACGGAATAAGAGCGATCCGTATACAATGTAAAACGACCGATCCAGTAAAAATTGACCTGAGTGAAGCAAACATAACATCCGGGACCGATGGGTTGGCACTCTATAAGTATCCCCGATCTTACACTTGGTGGTTAGTATACTCTAGTTAATATGAAACATATTAGTTCACTTAAAATGTCAGTTACAAAACTTTATTCTGACGATTAAAAATATAGGAGTTGAGAGGAAAAAAATTTATATTGAGAATAANTTAGAAGATTTTGGAGGGAAATGACCTGAACATATCTATGAGGTCTTATGGGCATACCGAACTACACCTCGTTCAACAACCCAGGAATCACTTTTCTCATTGGTGTATTGGTCCGAAGCTGTTAGCTCGATGGAGATTGCCATCCAATCACCCCGGATATCTCAGTATGATGAGCATATGAACGGTGAAAGGAGATTATTGGATCTCAAGATGATCGAAGAAAAGGGAGATGCGATTTACGCGCGGATGTGCGCTTATCAGCGAACTATGGAACGGGCCCATAACAAGCGAGTCCTCCCAAGGGAATTCTTTGTAGGCGACCTCGCCCTCAGAAACATAAAGGTGCAGAGGAAAGTTGGAAAGCTAGATAGAAATTGGGAAGGACCGTATCGAATATCAAAGAAACTGGAATCAGGTGCGTATAAACTTGAAACATTAGATGGTGTAGAGGTCCCCCGAACTTGGAATGTCATGAATTTAAGGCTGTATTTCTTGTGAACCTTCGATTATTATGTTTGACTCAATAAACGTATATTCCTTTAAACGTAAGCAGAAAACAAGTAAGTACAAAACAATTTTTTCTAATTGAGTGATGGACCGATCTTGAAGTTGGATAACTTAGGACGAATATGGACTGGTGACCGAAGCTTCTTATCCACAAGGCTCCCAAGTTGTAGTGATCGCTCTGACGAGTCAGATGCTCCTGCACTTGTCTAGTCCCATGGATGAGTTGTAATTCTCCTAGAACTCATTACGAACTAAGACACCCCCTTCAACGGCATTCATTCTTGGGAAATGGCCATTGTACTTACGAAATCCGCCATGAAAAGAGGAACGGGGGAGTCAACATATCAAAACACAAGTTCGGTCCTATCATGGGACATATGATGAACAAAAGCTTGGCCAATATAACCTATGGGACTTCAGTAGAACCAAGGTTTAAGTTTATATGGACTCATATTGAACCTGGTTCGCACCTTTCCAATCCAGTTGTGATCTCAAGGACGGAATAAGAGTGATCCGCATACAATGTAAAACGACCGATCCAGTCAAAATTAACCTGAGTGAGCCAAACATAATATCTCGGACCGATATTGAGAATAAAGAACAAAGCAATGACAAAATACAGTTTGGATCTAACTACCCTGCCCGTCTTCCTTATCCTCCATTCTCTGCTCCTGCGGTTCGGTCCGGGCGGCGAGCTACTTCAACTCTACTTCTTGATCGGCCACCTTTTGGTTGACCACTTTCTCCATCTCCTCAAAGAGATAGAAGAAAGGGTAATCTTCTAAGACAGGTTCTTCCAATGATGGAATTACCTGAAAGTTTCAATCTTTCTCAAGTGGCTCGATCGTCTTTCATCTTTCGTCCAAAGGGGAAAGCCCGAATTGTTTAGCAATATGATCTCGCATGTTATCCAGGTACTTAGAAATATACATCCCATGTATGTTATCCGCCAAAGCGAATAACAAAGGGGACCGAGCGAAGCTTAGGACTGCTTCCCAGACCAAACCTTCAGCCGAAGTGCGGGTTCTGGTTAATTCTTCTTCCAAGTTCATCTTCTCTTCTTGGGCCTGAGGAGAAGCTCGTTGGGCTTATTCCTCTTCTCCTGGGCCCGACCTTGAACTTGATTAACTTCATCTTCCTTGGCCCGCAGCTTGGCCTTCAGGTCAGAAATTCGGTCCTGAGCTGTTTTTTTTCTTCTCCAGCTCAAAGTCTTTGTCCGCTAAGAGCGAAACTTCCGTCCCAGCTCTTAGAAATTCATTATCCAATCATTCCCGGTCCTCTCGTACAGTGACCAACTCACCATGTTTAATCTCAACTTGCATTTTCGCAAGGTCAAGTTGATCCTGGACTTTTTGGGACACAACGTTGTCACCATGGTTCTTTTCCACGGTGATGGCAGTTGTGAATGCCTTCCTCAGCATCTACATAGAACAATAATGTCAGAACATAAAGCATCGGGCCTTAATGTAGAAGAAGCTTACCTTAGTTGCGAGGTCGAGGAAGCCCTCAATAATTTCTTCCCCATACATGTCTGTTTGAACATTGTCTGGGTTTTGCTCCCCGTAGAGGCTGAAGTCTTTTACGAAGGCACTTCTCCAGGATGTCAATTTCCTCCCTTTACTAAACCTGTCCAGCAGGCCTAAGGCAATACCCCAGTCGGAGTTGGTCTTAGGGCCCGAGGAAGGTTCCTTCAAAACGATCCCCTTAGTGGGGACCGAAGCATTCCCCCCTCTCTTCAGCCTTTTGAATTCCTTCGGGGAGTCTGCTTCGATCGCTCTCTTCCCTTTGCCTAAGGAGATCGGTGGCAGGGAGACGTTCGCCTTAAGGTTGGGACCGGGGAGAACTTTCTCCACGAGAACGGCTCCCTGCAGCAATAAAGTAAATGTATCAGCACTAACGAAGGAATTATTTCTGATCTGGTAGAGGCTGGATAAGCTAAAAGAACGAATCCGAGCCATTATCACCTCCTCTACCACTCCAAATACCCGAAACGCAGGCCCCTCTCCCGTTGAGGGTTGCCCTATGCAACGCAGGGTTAATGTGTCTGCGCTGGTGGTTTGGATCGGGGGGTTCCCTGACCCCGATGGAACCAGCGTACCCCCCGTCGCTGATTCACTCTCCTCCGCACTACCCGTTGCTTCACGTTGTCCTTCAGAAGGACGGATCGAAGCAGCAGCCATACGCTTGAACCTTGAGCTAGGCATTGTTTCAGTTGAGTCTGCAAAATAAATGTATAAGGATCAGAAAAGGACGGAATGAAAATATCACTTCATACCCGATCCTTCTGACGGATCTGAACAAGAAAACATCCCCTTCGGGGCTGGGGCTCCGGTCCTACCCGTGATACCTATTTCTATCAACCTTTTCTCCCGAAGAAGTTATGTTCATTTAAGGCGTTCTTCTGGAGGAGGGAACATCGCAAGTGTGTTTGCGGTGTCCGGACGGGAGGGGTTGAACCTGGTTCAGTCCAACTGGCCCATGCGTGGGTGAGTTATAAGTGGCCACACTTTTATCATATCTTCTTTTGGGACTGTTATCCACACATAACAAGATTCCCACGCATGGAGAGACTCTTCCTTATCAACTATAGCGCACTCATTGGTGCGCACCGCTATATAATATAATATGCGACATCCTAACAGACCCTTACCCCTTCGGGACCCTACCAAGAACAAGTTGAAAAAATGTTCCAAGGTCGGGGCCATGTTCTGTTGGTGGCAATAGAAGATAAACGGCACGATATACACATAGCTACCCGGAAATAACGCAAAAGTCGGGCAATGAATTTCCCTAAGTACGGCTGCTACAAAGGGATGTAGCGGAAAACGTAGCACGCACTTTAAAGAAGTGTAACTAACCGGAATAGCTGAGGCCGGCACATTCATTTACGCCGGGAGGAAACAGGGAACATCTTCCCATCCCTTCCAGATAGAATAATGAGCCGGAATCGAAAACCTAGACCTAAACTCTTCAATATCCAACTCAGACATGGTTGGGTATCTCATTTTATGAGGAGCCATGGTTTATACCTTAATAAAAATCGTTAGGAAATAGGTTTGAACGCGAAACAGAACAAGGGCGCAGAGAGCTCGATTTGGGCGATTTCTTCTTTAGCGAAATGACGATGAGGAGGAACAGTATCAAAAACCCTGATTTAAATATTAATCTCCCGACCAATTGTGAGCAGCCACGTAATATTATCACAGGCGGTTGCAGTATGAATACACTCATCACGCCTGCTGAATTGTTGAATGTGAAGAGGCGAAAGTCTGGATATTAATATTTAAAAGTCACATAAATGTACGTTATTGAATTTTAAATATAAATTCACTTCTTTAATTAACAAAGTGAAAGATCTGTCCCCTGGACGCTCACTACGAGCAGTTACGGTCCTATATTCTCCCGAATGTATATAAGCATTGCGTGGTCGGCCTTGTATCACCTCTACGATGGCAATCAAGCCCGAGGGGATAGTGATGAGAACTCTAGGACCAGGTACCCTGCAACGGATGAGGCCCAATAACGATTGGGTCGATCCATGTGGTAAAAGCGAACTTGTGTAGCCCAATAGTATACTTACGATAAAATGGCCTGATGTTCCGCGATGGGACCGAAGATAACTTTGCGAAATAAAACGGTTTCTGATAGCTGGCCCCATGGTTCGGTCCAAATGGTTACAAACCCACGCGTTCCACGCTTCGGGACTCCACACGTTTACCACGCCTCGGGCCAGATCATGCAGACCACGCTTACAATCCCAGCCACGTTTTACATCGCGCGACAACAATATCTAACAAACCTGTCAGAGGCAGTTACAGAGCGTGGATTACACACGCCCTCAAATCTATAAATACAGAGCACAACAACGGAAAAAGCAGGACCTTTTGGACACGTAAGAACATGCCGTTACCCTGCCGGAGTTCTTACTGCTTTGTTATACCTTGTTATCTTTTTAAAGCCTTTGTTGTATTCTGTAATGAATTATCCGATTAGTGAACAGGCTAAGAGCTTATCTCGCTCTTAGTCAAGTGGTTTTTTCCCTATTTCCCGATGTTTCCACTATAAATTGCCTTACCTCGCTGTTATTTACATTTTTAGATCGTCTTCCCACCAAAAAAAATCATAACCGAGTTCGTTTCTTAGCGAACCCGACGATTGTTTGTATCCCCTAAAATGGGACCATAACAAATACATTCAGAACAATGGATGTCATGTTCGACTCGATTACGAGTTACCCGGAGGGTATTCAACAATTTACACATTTTTATCTTACAACAATTGGCCATTAAACGTGAAGGTGATATTAGATTTTCTATTACCACCTACTGCAAAATCAGATGTTGAGAAATTGCCAAACGTGACTCCGATTTTTCCGAATGCGTCATCTGTAAATTAGAATATGAAATGGGTGACAAAGTGAAGAAGATGCCATGTGACCATATATTTCATAACAAGTGTATAATTTCATGGTTAGAAAGTCGTAATTCTTGTCCAATTAGCCGATTTGAATTGGGGACGGATGATCCTATCTATGAAACTCATCGAAGGGGTAGGTTTAGTATCAATGAAGATAATTAATTGGAGAGTAGTTTTCATCCTGATGATGTCGCTGATTTCAAAGGATGGAGGTCTTTCTTTCGATGGCCTTTATGCCGCTTCATATTTCCTATAGGAAAAAAATGGAGAAATTGGCTCATGCAACAAGACCAATATGCATCAAACTTATATATTTGATTATGCATTGTGAGATTTCACTTTCATTGTTTAACTCACCAATTATTAAATAATAAATATATTCGTTCTCTTGAAATTCCAATTTTAGTCTAATTATTTTTGTTTACTTATCTAACATATATTCTGACTATACATTATATTCTTAATTTACACATGATATCCAATTCGAGAATGATTTCGCTTATATGTCCCAATTTTAACAAAATAAATCCTAGAAGAAATATGTATCGTAATTAGATAATATAATTATATTAATATATGACTTGTACAGTAAAAGCGTAAGCACAAATACACACGCACTTAAACACATTTAGAAAAACACATCTATTGCATAAGATTATATTTAATTGTAGTGGCAATCGATGGTAATCGATCTATCATAAGAAAACATGATTTTCATGTGAGAAACTTAAGAAACGAAAGAAAAACTCACGGAATNTTGGACGCATAAGAACAGGCCGTTACCCTACCGGATTTCTTATTGCTTTCTTATTCCCTATTATCTTCTTAAAGCCTTTGATGTATTCTGTAATGAATCATTTGATTAGTGAACAGACTAAGAGCTTATTTCGCTCTTAGTCAAGTGGTTTTTTCTCCAATTCCTGGGATTTCTACTATAAATTGTCTTGCCTCGCTGTTATTTACGTTTTCAAATCGTCTTCCCATCAAAATCAAATCATAACCGAGTTCGTTTCTTAACGAACCGGACGACTGTTGGTACCCCCTAAAAAGGGACTATAACATTATCAATGAGTATTCTGACGAGTACGTGAAATATTGAGCAACACGATATTTTGAATAAAACCACCCGATAGCTGGTTCTGATGGGTGGGTCCCTCCACAATATGTGGGACCCACATGAGGAATATAAATAAAATTATATTCAAACTTGATCAATATTTGGTAGATATTTGGCTAACCACCTAGAGGATATTTATGGAGAAATATATTCTCTCTACTCCTATAAATTGAAGGAACTTGAGTCTCAATTGATCATCCCAAACAAATCCAGCAATCTCAAGATCTCAATTGAGTATTCAAGAGAGGATGAGAAAAAGAGAGAGAGTGGAAGATTAAAGAAGAAAGTTGTTCTTATTGAATTCTTATTTTTGACGGTTTTTCAGAAGTGTGTAATATTTATGAATATTTCTTAAATATTTGGGGAATATCAAAATAGTTTAGGGGTAGCCGTTGTGTTAGGTAAACACTGTTTTTACCGCCTATTTTGGTTTTCTACTCTAGATATTTATCTAGATTATATTCTCTATGTATCCCTGCTATTGGTAATAGTAGAAGTTTCTCTGATGGGATCAATGGAAGATTCAAGAAGAAAGTTGTTCTTCTTGAATTCGTGTTCATGAAGGTTTTTCAGAAGTGTGTAATATTTAGGAATATTTCCTAAATATTTGGGGAATATCAAAATAGTTGAGGAGTAGCCGTAGTGTTGGGTAAACACTGTTTTTACCGTCTATTTTGGTTTTCTACTCTAGATATTTATCGAGATTATATTCTCTCTGTATCTCGATTATTGGTAATAGTGGAAGTTTCTCTGATGGGATTAGTGGACTAGCCCTATTTTGGGTGAACCACTTTAAATTTTGGTGTGTCTTTATTTATCATATTTGCATTGTCGATACCTCGATTTCATAACTTTCGCTGCGCGCCCAACAAGTGTTATCGGAGTTAGATTCAGTGTTGATATCAACTTATCGTATGCTCCACATCAGAAAATAAGTTTGATTATTTTTCACAATTCTTAACTAATATTGGGCTATGGAGGTTAAGACGAGAAATATGCTTAAATTAAATGTGTCGAATTACTACATATAAAAGAACAAGATGAAAGATTTTTGTTCGTGACGAAGATGCATTTACCGTTGTTGGCGAATCCATACCGGAGGGAAAGTCTGATGCTCATTGGGATTTCTAGCATCAACAAGTATGTAGTTTCATCCGGCAGTATGTCGAATAAAATTTGTACAATCACATTTGTGATGAACTCTTTGCATGAGAATGCGACTTTCGAGCTGGTAAAGTTGCCTAAAGATAATAAGGCTTTGAGGAACCGATGAGTTTTCAGGATTAAGAATGATGATCATAATCCACAACCACGGTTTAAAGCAAAGCTTGTTGTGAAGGGATTTAATCAAAGAATAGGGATTGACTTTGACGAGATATTTTCACCCGTTGTGACGAGATATTTTCACCCGAATAGCACCCCTCACGCTTTCTTTCTAGGTATAAACTTGCACCCATAATAGTCCTATCTTTACTAGGCCTGACCTTTCCCGTTCTCCTCGACAAAATAAAGTAAACGTAGGAAACCTTCACTGCCCGAATAGAAGTAGCGCCAAGTTCAGGGTACAATCCTTAGACTGGCGTAAATATTTCACTTCTATTCGGGTGGCTCAGGTGCCTCGCACTAGAGGACCTTCACTATTTTGACGGAAGTAGCGTCAGGTTCAGGGTACAATCCTTAAGACTGATGTAAATTTTTTCACTTCCACCTAGATAGATCCAATACCCAAGACCAAAAGGTCCCTGTGGGACAACAGAGGAGACAGATGTCTTTCTGCCTCACATACTATCACGAACCGCAGCCATTACATGCATCTCATCTGGACCTTTCCCGATCTCCTCCGCAAAGGTAAGTAAACGTAGGAAACCTTCACTTCCCGAATACAAATAGCGCCAGGTTCAGGGTAAAATCCTTAGACTACAGTAAATATTTCACTCCTACTCGGATAGATCGGGTGCCTCGCACCTTAGAGCCTTCATCATCTAAACGGAAGTTGCGTCATGTTCAGGGTACAATCCTTAGACTGCGTAATATTTCACTTCCGCCTAGATGGATCCAGTGCACCGGACTAAAAGGTCCCAGTGGGACAACGGAGGAGACGGATGTCACTATGCTTGACACTTGCTAGCACGCTATACCATCATCCTCATATCTGGACCTTTCCAGCAATTTACCGAAAAGCGTTGGGGGCTCTCACTATCTAGGTGGAAGTAGCTTCAGGTTCATGGTACAATCCTTAGTCTGACGTAAATATTTCACTTCCGCCTAGACGGATCGAGTCCCTCGCGTTAAGAGGTTTTACCCGCTTAATTATCGGGAGAGGCGGATGTCACTATGCTTTACACTTGCTAGCACCCTCCACCATCACCAATCAGACCTTTCCCGTTNTATTTTCCTTGTAGGAGCTATAGAGAGGGTAGGTCCTCTTGCGAGTATCTCACTGAGACAACTTTCAAATTGGCCCAAAGTAAATGAGTTTGCCCTAGGAAAGAGCGGCTACAGTTCATCTTCCTCATGACGTTTCAACTTTTGCAGCCACAAACAGTGTGATCATTGCGTTCTTCAATTAACCGCCATGTCAGTCCACATGGCCACCATACATTCGTTCTTTAGGAGGATATTAGGCGGGATTTAAGAAGTTCATTTCTTCCCCACCACCATTTGCAAAATTTGTGAGAGTTTTTAAAGTTGAGCAGTTCTGATTTTCACACCAACGCCCTCATGAGAAATCCAAGGTAATTCATGGCTCCCTGTTGTTGAAATTAATGTATAAATGTTTTTTTTTTTTTTTTTATACCTAAAGATCTTGTTATCGAATATTGAATTTTATCTTTTTTTACTACCTATGTTCTAAAGCATGTAAAGCAAATAACACACGATTTGGTAACCCGGAAAGCGAGAAAAACCGGGGGCCCCAAGCCAGGATACGTAAGGAAACCAAATCAAGAGTGAACACGATTACACCAATAAATTAAACCAAAGGATATCTCGAATCGACGACTTTGATGACTTGAGATTTCCAGCACAATTCTCCCTTTAGCAATCGTAGACCAAGCAAACTTTAATCTTTTTGTGTGCATCTTGTGTATACGGCCACCCTTCTTTTATAGCCACTGTAATGTCTTTAGAAACCCTAATGAACATGTCTAAAGCCCACATAATTGGTCCATGTAATTAATTAATTAATATGCCAATATAATACACATTAATATATATGTTAAGAATCATTCAACACCTGCAAACAACGTTACCCTACTTACTCTGAACTTGATACCGAAGAACTTCGGGTCAAGTTCTATATCCCTGTCATTATCCAATAATAAAGGGTAAAGAGGAAATACATTGTTTCCTCCAAAAGAAAATTATTACTCCTCCAAACTTAATCCCCATAAGCTATGATGCTCTGAAAAATCACTAATGGCCCTCTCTTCATACATTCATAGCAGGAGTTCTTCGGGAAACCATTGTCACATTTCCACTCTTTTCCATGGGAGGTACTTGTGCAT
>RWGZ01001614.1:642788-663448 GCA_009725065.1 Utricularia reniformis
ATAAATGAAGAGCTAAGGAGAAAGGATCTGAAAGGATTTGATCAAGGGAAGGAAACTGTTGCAGCAGCCACAGAAAACCGCAGCAGATCCAAGCAGAGAAATAATAACCAAAAGAGAGGGAAATCCAGGGAGAAATCCCAAGATAGGAAGTCCCAGGAAAGAACCGGTGAAGCTAGGAAAGAAACAAGGGCATGCTTTCATTGTAAGAATGTAGGGCACCTTAAAAAGGAGTGCAGGTACTGGCTGAAATTGCAGAATAATGCTCCTGAAAATTCTACAGCCACTGCACACGAGGAAGAAGCTTTAGTAGTTCTCTCTACCGAAGATGACAAATATGGGAACCCTCCCAGCAATGAATGGATAATAGACTCAGCAGCCTCTTATCATTGCACTCCTAGGAAGGACATATTCACAACATATAAGACAGGCTCCTATGGGAAAGTAAGAATGGGAGATGACAACGTGGCAGACATTGTTGGTATAGGAGATATCAAAGTTTTGACAGAAGCAGGGACTGAAATTTTGCTGAAAGAAGTGAGACACATCTCAAGCTTAAGATTAAACCTATTATCAACACATGTGTTTGACAATGAGGGATTTAACAGCCTTTTCGGAAGTGGAATTTGGAAGCTCACTAGAGGATCAATGGTTGTCATCAAAGGAGGGCTTAAAAATACTCTCTACAGGACAAGGCTGCTGGTTAAAACAGAAACTGTGAATGCAGTAACAGAAGGAAAAGATATGGATTTATGGCATAAGAGACTCGGGCACTTATCTGAAGATGGCCTAAAGCAGCTAAAGAAATTGGGAGCAATTGATTTCGGACAGCAGAATCTCTCAGGGCACTGTGAGACTTGTCTATACGGAAAGCAACACAGAGTCAGTTTCAGTGTAGCACTAGAAACAAGAAATGAACCCCTTGATTTGGTTCACTCCGATGTCTGCAGCTTGGACACATAATCCTTAGGAGGGAAGAAATATTTTGTTTCCTTTATCGATGACTATTCAAGAAAGGCGTGGGTATACCCCATGAAAACAAAGGATGAGACATTGAAGTTTTTTAAAATCTGGCAACTACAAGCAGAGAGACAATCTGAAAGAAAACTGAAGAACCTAAGGACGGACAACGGAGGGGAGTATACCTCCTATGACTTTGAAGAATATTGCCGATCTCTTGGAATTAAACATGAAACAACAGTCCCAAGGACTCCCCAGCACAATGGGACTGCTGAAAGGCTAAATAGAACCCTCTTAGACAAAGTGGGGTGTATGCTAAGGAACTCAAACTTGCCTAAAACATTTTGGGCAGAAGCTTTAAAAACTGCTTGCTACCTCAGAAACAGATCACCTACAGCAAGCCTTAATAAGGGGATACCCGAAGAAAGGTGGTATGGACACAAGCCTAGCTATAAACACCTCAGAATCTTTGGATGTAAAGTTATGGTCCATGTCCCAAATGAACTAAGAAAGAAGCTGGACGCACACACGCAAGAGTGCATATTTTTGGGATATGGAGATGCGGATTTTGGATATAGGTGTTGGAATCCTAAAACACAAAAGGTGCTAAGGACAAGGGATGCAAAGTTTGAAGAAAACAAAACTATAGCAGACCTAGAGACACTAAGAGAAAGACCTAGAGAACACTATGCAGAAAAACAGACATATTCAGGGAGTGATTTTTACATACCTGATCCTCGTGACAATCACATACCTAATTGCCCTGAATTTTTGCAGGAAGAAGAAGGAGCACCTGGAGGAGCCGATCCTGTTCCCCAACCTGAAACACAAAGAGATCTATTAGAAAATGAAGGGGGGCAGCATTGCGCAGATCTACAAGAGTGAGAATTCCTTCCACATTATGGAATTTTTCTATCACAAAAGAAATACGTCTCAAATATGCTGGACATATTTGGATTCAAAAATTGCTCCTCTGCACCATCCCCTCTACCACTAGGAATAAAGGCTACTGAATTTCAGAACAATACAGCCACTTCAGTTAACACAACATTTTTCAAAAGTATTGTGGGATGCTTAATGTTTCTAGCAAACTCTAGACCTGATCTAGCTCATTCGGTTGGACTTATTTCGAGATACATGCATGATCCTAATGAAAACACACTAGCATATACCAAAAGAGTTTTAAGATATGTTACTGGAACTCAAGACTATGGACTCTTTTTCTGTGGCAAGGATCGAATCAATCTCCATGGATATGCGGATTCCGACTTCGTTGGATCAAATAACTACAAGAGTTTGTCAGGATATGCTTTCTCACTTGGATCTGCCGGAGTAAGTTAGATATAAAAAAACAAGAAATTATTGTTCTTTCAACTGTTGAAGTGGAATATGTTGCTGCCTCCTTAGCAGCATTCCAAGCCATATGGCTAATAGAGATGATGAAAGACCTTGGTTTCAACCAATCACTTCCCACCATAATCAATTGTGATTCACAAAGTGCAATTGTTAAGGTGAAAGATCCCATCTACCACGAAAGGACAAAACACATCTCAGTTAAATATCAATGATAAGAGAACTACAAAAGTCTAATGAAATTTCAATGGTACATTACTCTTCAAAGTTACAAACTCAGATATTTTCACCAAGGCTTTACCGGTATGTTAGTTTGAATTCCTTAGAGAATGGCTCAGTATCATAAGCCTCTCTTGCTTCAAGGGAGAATATGTTGAAACAAGTTGAAGCTCAGTGGACTTACAAAATAAAATTATCTAAAGCAGTTGAGAAGAATAAGAAGAATTGGTCTTCATTGATCTATTCTCCTGCATATTTTAAATTTTGAATTCTTAGGAGTTTGTTAGATCGTTTGATGTTTATTTAAACACTTCAACACCTTGGTGTTAAAGTGCAATGCATTCTTTGATGAATAAGAATTTCTTCTTGCTTGCAAGAGGGGTTACAGAAACAAGAAACTTACATTCTTCTTGATCTGCTTCTCTGTAATCTGTTCTGTTCATTTTTTCATCACTCATTGCCAACCTTATATTCAATCAGTACACAATTGATCCTCTTAGGTCTTTCTGACGTATCTTAAATTGAATACTTCTAAAATTGCTGCACCTCATATCCCGAACATCGCACCCGTATCCCGACACCCGTGCAACGTAGCTATGTAGCCAACATTTTATGAAAGAAGACTATTTAGCAAAATCTTATGAATATAGGCTATTTTGTAAACCAAATTTTGGGAGAGAGTTGCCTCGAGGAGAATATCAGCCGTGATCTCTTTCAGGGGGAGATGACATGGGTATTTTCATTTATGTTCAAGGAACGTCTTTTTCAATCTTCATGTTTTGCGGGTGACTGAAGAAATGTCAGGCTCCTCCCGCTTCCATAGATGGATGCCTCTGCATCTCTTGTAGAGAGTGAGAGTGAGTCATGGAATCCACCCGGATAAGTCTATTCACTAACCATGAGTCTACGCTCGATATGTCACTGGAATGACTATTTGAAAATTGTATTTTACTATTTAGATTGATTTTCTGTATTTTTACAATTTGAAGAATCATATTATTTTCTTGTGACATGTCACGTTTGAATTGGTCAAAACGATCGATCCGAATTTTAAATTCATTGGAAAGAAACATTATTAATTGGTTTGTTAAAATTTAATTAATGTGCAATGGAGTAGTTTATTCGCAGTTAGCCATCATTGTTTTAAAATCAGTTGACCCGATCGACCCGAAAATTAGTAATAGTTGGATTTGTTTGATAAAAATGAAAATATATAATTCTAAATATTGTTAGTGTTTGATTGTAAAATAGTTTATATAAAACATATTGAATACTCAATATGACTTATCTAGAAATACATGAATATTGCATTGCAACATTCGACTATTTACAAATCCATAAAAAATCGGTTTGTTGCTAAAAACCCGCATTCAGCCGGTTTTTTGACCTCATACTGATATTTTATGCAATCAAATATTGTTGGATACGAATCAAACCAATAGCCTTAAGGTTTTAAAATCGTGATTGCAATAACAACCATAATGATGAATCACACAAAGGAAAATGTTCAACATCCGACAAATTGTGTCCAAATCCAAAAATTATTTTAATTTCTCAATTTGGATTACAAAACGAAGCTTCGTGGTTGTTACAACGAAACAAACTGTGTGTTATATTATTCAGATAAACTGAATCCGGACAAGAACTAAAAAAATTTAACGTTCTCTAAGTCAAACAATCTCTCACTAAAAACCCTCTTGCCGTAATATAATTGCCTTGTCGGCATCATAAATTAACCCAACTCGCACCACTTATTCAAACCGCCTTTCTATCCACTACGTGTTGCGATCCTAGATCATTAAACCGCAGTAAATATCGCCTTTTTATCCAACTAGGATGGATCAGATGACTGCAGTTTCACAGAAATTACCATTTTACTCCAACTGGGGTATTCTTCATCTGGTTTCACATTATATATACACATCAAACGCTTCTCTGAAAGTTGACTTTCTTGCCTGTTTTACATCATTTGCATTATGCGGGAGAATCACAACAAAGTGATGATTTCTGTTTCCTTTTCTTCTTTCTTTTGATGAATTCTTACACGAAATTGTCTCTAACTTCTTCTCTTAAGACAATTGTGCCCATGTTTGATAAGCTCCATTGTGTTGAAACTCTACCTAAAATGATCTCATTCTGGTTTGCCCTTGCTACCTGGCCTCCCGGGATTGGATCCCGAATTTAGGTTTTATACTAGTTTGTTTTGGTTTACTGTTGAAGCAGTTTAATATGTATTGTGGAGGGAAATGGGAAATTGGTTCGATTCCAGTTAATGAAGCGTTTGTTTTGGAAAAGGAGAAAGGGAAACTGGTTATGGCAGGTCCCACCATTAAAACAGGTAAGAAAAGTGGAGTTTCTGAAGAGAAGATTATAGCTACTTTGAAAAGTCACAGTGATGCTGAGAGAAGAAGAAGAGAAAGAATCAATTCGCATTTGGCTACTCTTAAAGATCTTATTCCCTTCAATGAAAAGGTATCTCAATCAACTCTTGTTTGCTTCTTCATCCTTTTCCTACATTTCACAAATAACTCTAAAAAGTGAAAAAGGCTAATAATTAATTTGTCCAATCTTTTAATATTTGGTTTAATTTTTATTNGCATTATGCGGGAGAATCACAACAAAGTGATGATTTCTGTTTCCTTTTCTTCTTTCTTTTGATGAATTCTTACACGAAATTGTCTCTAACTTCTTCTCTTAAGACAATTGTGCCCATGTTTGATAAGCTCCATTGTGTTGAAACTCTACCTAAAATGATCTCATTCTGGTTTGCCCTTGCTACCTGGCCTCCCGGGATTGGATCCCGAATTTAGGTTTTATACTAGTTTGTTTTGGTTTACTGTTGAAGCAGTTTAATATGTATTGTGGAGGGAAATGGGAAATTGGTTCGATTCCAGTTAATGAAGCGTTTGTTTTGGAAAAGGAGAAAGGGAAACTGGTTATGGCAGGTTCCACCATTAAAACAGGTAAGAAAAGTGGAGTTTCTGAAGAGAAGATTATAGCTACTTTGAAAAGTCACAGTGATGCTGAGAGAAGAAGAAGAGAAAGAATCAATTCGCATTTGGCTACTCTTAAAGATCTTATTCCCTTCAATGAAAAGGTATCTCAATCAACTCTTGTTTGCTTCTTCATCCTTTTCCTACATTTCACAAATAACTCTAAAAAGTGAAAAAGGCTAATAATTAATTTGTCCAATCTTTTAATATTTGGTTTAATTTTTATTTACTATAATGTTGATTTGTTTAAAGTGGATAATATTTGCAATGGGTAACTCTCACTGTTCATTGTGAGAAAATTGATAAAATCAACATATAAAGGTAATGAAACGAGGATATAATTGATTTGTTAATTTTTTTAATGTACAATTTAATAGACATTTCTCTATAATTTATACATAAATTGTCATTCAGTTCTCAAAATTTATAGTTTGTGCAAAATTTGTCTTTATAACTTGTAATGATATTTTTAGTCTCCGAAATTTGAAGCTTTGGCATATTTTGTTCTTCAAATTAACAAAATTTAACAAATCAGATCTCAAAGTTATAAAATGGTTTCCTGAAATTTTATTTTGACCGAAAATCTCATTTGTTAAAATGAAAGCTTTGAGATCAAATATGTCATATAAAATAAAATTTGAAGTCTTGTTTTACCCGAATTTAGAAATTATGAGAATCTATTATGACATTTTCATACTTTGTGGATCAAAATTACCACAATTATAAAACTTTTCATACCAAAATTACTAAAAAATCAACTATGAAGATTAAAATTGCAAAAGCATTAGAGGTAAAGGGGTGTTTACAATATCGGATGGTTGACATTGTAGATTGAACGGAATGGATAAACTCTACATATAAAAGTGATAAAATTATAATTGTTAAATCTTTTAATGTGTGATATAACGATCTAACAACTCAAAGGTTAATCTCCTTAAAGTAGATAATATCTACGAGGGATAAAAAACGTTTACGTCATCGTACATTTGACTTTGTAGATTAAGAGGAAATTGATAACAAGACACAACAACTCCACAGAAACATTTGAAAACATTATCTGGTTCTTTTTTGAAAGTCAGCTTCTGCTTTGTCAACTAAACTTTGTATAGCTTTCTTACATGCATTTCTTTATTGCTACTTGTCTTATTAGTTCACCTAATAGAACTAAAACTAAACATTTTTTTTAACAGATGGATAAAGCAACATTATTGGCTGAAGTGATAAACCAAGTGAAACACCTAAAGACTAGCGCAGCACAAGCATGTAAAGATCTACACATTCCATTAGATTCTGATGAAGTTAAGGTAGAAATTGTTGAAAATGAGCCATGTAATAATGATGGGAGATTATTCATTAGAGCTTCGCTTTGTTGCGATTACCGGCCAGAGCTTTTGTCGCGTATTCGTAAAGCGATTAATGGGCTTTCTTTGGAGGTTTTAAATTGTGAGATATCGACTTTGGGAGGGAGAGTTAAGAGTGTGTTCTTGGTTGAACCTCAGAGAGAGAACTGTGCTTCTTGGGAAGCTATGACTGTTTGTGTGCAGGATTCGTTGAGTGGTATATTGAAAGATGTTTCGGAATCTGCTGAGTTTGATCAGCAGTTAATGTATCCTCAGAAAAGGCGGCGGGTTTTGTCTATGGAGTCTTCGTGTTTGTAATAAGGAAATGCACCAGTTGTACTTGTATAGTGGCTGCTGCATTATGTAATGTTTTATCCATTTTTGGAAATGTAATGGTTTGGGCAATCTTAATTGTTTTTAAATATTCACGCACAATTATCATATATATGGAACTTGCAAAGTATCACATTAGAGGCAAACAAAAAATGAAGAACACAATTGAGAATAATATTGATGTGTTTCACTACATTCATAACAATGACAAACAATAATTTAAAGAGTTTAGAACAAATATGTAAGGTGATCAATTAATACGCAGATTATCAAATGGAATTGAAGATTTTATAGTCTTCTTCCTTTTAAATTTAGATTCACCAATTATTGACTCAATGGACTGCTCATTTCCAACTTTAAAGTTGTTGATTCTCCTCCTTTTGCCTTATTGATAAATTAGTTTCACCTTCAGCACTCCCAGTAAAACTAATTACATCTACAATATTCATGGCATCTTTCATTTGGTAGAAATTTTTCTTATTGATTGATTTTATTACTCTATCAACAACTTGAAGTGTAGATTGGCGAAATTCAAAAATGATCTCTCTTTGTAGTACAATGTATCGTACTGCATGATATTTTGATTCTTATATATTTTGTCCTTTCGTGAGAAACCGGATCTTTTATGATAACTAACACTGATTTGGAGTCGTACAGAATTAATGGGGGATTTGGCTTATCGAATTCAAGATCAGAATTTGGCTTATATCTTGGTTTGCAACTAAGGCATAAACTATGTACTCTACTTCAGCAATCGATTGAGCCACCACATTTTGTTTCTTGGACATCCAACATGTAGGACCTCCACCAATACCAAACATATACCATGTGCTATGAACACATGTAGATGTTGCATACTACTATCTACATATCATTTTATCGCAATCTCAGTATTCTTAAAATAAAAAATTTCATAATATAAAGTCTCTTGTATATATCTCAAAATTCTTTTTCCATTTGCCAATGAGAGCTTCTTGGTTGATGCATGGACCGTGACAGTAAACTCACTCAATATAATATATCGGGGCATGTATTTGTGAGAAACATTAAACACCCAACCATTGATCTGTATAAGGTAGTGTCAATCTGATTCCCTCCATTTAATTCTAGTCGAGTGCCTAAGACCATGGGATATTGCTGTAGAATGACTTTCTCCGAGACCAAACTTATTGAGCATCACATCTACATACTTTCCTTGTGAAACACAGATTCAATTTTGTATGAACTATACTTCTAAGACTCGGAAGTGGTGAATGATCCCCATATCAGACATCTCAAAGTTCTCCATTAGTTCTTTCTTAATCTTTGAGATAAAACTATTATCATTTATTGTTAATATAATGTCATGAAACCGCTTGCAGAGAAATAGAAAGGGAGGATCGGATGACATAGATGGACATTATCACAATTCTCCCTTCCAATTATCTTATAAATAAGGATGCCTCATTGTTACTTTTTTGAAACTTCATTTGAATCAGGATTGTTGAAGCCCGTACAACGCCTTCTTGATAAGCAACACTTTTACAAGTTGCTTTTAAATAACAAAGACAGCAGGTTGATGAACATAAATATGTTCTTCTAACTCGCCATTCAAAAAAGTAGATTTCACATTGAGTTGCACTATTTTCCATTACATTTGAGCTACTGCAATAGAAATGATCATTTTGATTGTATTGAACCTTGCAACTAGTGCATAAGTGTCGAGATAATCGATACAGAATTCTTGAGTAAATCCTCTAACTACAAATCCCGCCTTGTATTTGTTAATACTTCCATCAAGATTTTTTTTAGCTTGAATATCTATTTTACACCAACTATATTGACATTCGATGGTTTTTCAACGAGCACCCATGTCCCTTGCTTTTCAATCATCTCATTTTTTCCTTCCACCATCTTCTTCCACATTGTTATCTTAAGTGCTTCTTCAACAATTTGTGGTTCATGGTTATTCAAAGCTACATTTGCATATTCATAAATTTCAGACAAGGATCTTGTCGGTCTAACCTATGTTGCTCGATCATGTTCAAATTTAAAAAATCCTTGTTCAAATTCTTCTCTCCCTTTCTTCAGCAACAGTCATCTCAAGGGTTTCCATATCAAGAGCTTGATCTACAGTTTTTTCGTCATAAAGATCACAAAAAATTTCTAGATTTCAAAATCATCCTCATTTTCAAATTCAAAAATTTTAAAGTATGTAAAAGTTAAATTTGTCGTAGATTTGTTTTCAAGCTTTTTCCAACTATTAGGTTGATTGCTTTTCCAATCCCAAAAGTTATTTTCATCAAACTTGAGTGTCCTTGCGACTACCACTTTGTTAGTTTGAGGATTTTAGACTTTGTATCCCTTTTTGTGTACTCATTATATCCTACAAAAATACTTTCTACGGCTCTTGTATCCAACTTTGATTCTCTTTTTTCTTTTGGCACAAAAAATACACAATGCTCCCAAATTACTTGAAGTAACTTATATATGGTTTGGTTTCTTTCCAAAATTCATACGTTGTTTGATCTTTCAACCCTAGAGTAAGAAGTGTGTTTTTTATATGGGCCGATGTTACACTACTTCAGCCCAAAACTTTGTTGGTAATTCATTTTCAAACAGTAGGCATCTTGTCATTTAAACTAGTGTTCTATTTTTTCGTTTCGATACTCCATTTAAACTAGTGTTCTATTTGGATACTGTGACACTCCAAAATGTTGTATTCCATTTGGCTTTGAAAAGCATGTCAAATTTGGTGTTGCAATATTCTCCTAAATTATCTAAACACATCATCTTAATTTTCAGATATGTCTTAAGTTCAACGACTTTCTAAAATTTCATAAAAGACAAAAAAATTTCAGATTTATTCTTGAGAAAGAATACCCAGCAATACCCCAAATGGAAGTGAGAAAATATCTAGATCCACCAAATGATTCATCATTGAATGATCCACATATATCACTAAGGATAAATTTCAACTTAATGGATACTCTGAATTTAGACTTTGAAGGAAATAGTGCTTGACTTAGTTTACCTCTTGACAGATTTAGCATTGATGTTTAATTCTCTATAAGTTGTTAGGTAATTCTCTTACTACACCCTTATTGCTCATGTTCAACATGAGCATTTACATGCCCCATATTTTATAGCAATAATCTTCAGCATTTGATATTTTCTTCACCACATCATCAATCTCTTCATTTACTTTGGTAGTATTGACATCTTAGAATAAATGTTCTTCTACTTGCCTCCACAATAGTCATTAATTTCTATATTTTGTCGAAAATTTCACATCTTTAATTTGAGAATTTTTCCGAGTAACCATTCTTTGTAAGTTGAGCAATGCTTAAGAGATTCATGTTCAATTTTGGAACCCACATAATATTATCGATCTCTTTGATGTTGTAGGGGTTGTTGACATNTGGACAAACTAAGTTTGAAACACTCAATCAAATATATTGCAAATTTGAAAATCCCAACGAAAGTTGTGAGAACCATCGAAAGGTGGTGTTTGTACATGTATTCAAGATCGCCCATATTCGACTAGATAAACACTTGCTTACCGTCTTGATTGAGCGTTGGAGACGATAGACGCATTTTTTTTGTTTTGGTGAGGTTAGTTTGTTAATTCATAATCATTTATTATTTTATCAAGTTAGCACAAAATTTTGTATTTTTGTTTCGCATGCCAGTATTACTTTTCATGATATTTCTGTTATATAAGTTCTTCATGTAAACGGGGTACCCATTATTAGCAGAAGGACAAAACGTACGCCTCGGGCGGAAGGAATTTATTTGTGACCGCTTTGGCCAGAATTCCGACGGCACTTCAAGGGAAATTGTTTTAGAATTGCTCCATTAGGAAATATTTACTTCAACACGGCTGACTTATCACAGACGACGACTCAATGAGGATTTAAGCCGATAAAGAGTTTGCATACCTTAAGTGCTTAATTCAATTTTTAACTTATTTATTGTGATGTAGGTACGCTCGGGGTATTTGTGCAATTTTGCTTTGTTGTGTACTATTCCCTGATAATAAAAGGGATACAACGAAGCTTATCTTGCTCGACCTACTTGTTAGCAATGAAGACCAAACTATGAGACTATTGATGGTAAACATCAATTTATTTTAAACCATTTTTTAAATTATAGTGTACCACTTTTCCACCTGGTGCATATATATGCATACAATCGCACTGATCAGATCAAACTTCATGTTAGTGTGGACTTATTTTCGGGGAAGTTTTATAATTCATGGTGTCACATGGTGTATGAGTTGAGGTAACTGTTCAAGGGTGCATATATATGTTTTATCACAACAGAAGTAATGTTGTATTTAATTTTTGTGATGTTAAGGTACGTAAGGTGAGAGGTGAAGACGTTAACATCGAGTAATAAGTGTACAACATGTCGAGGGGCGCTGAAATTGATGTTTCGAAATGATGTATGTTTATAGATAATTTTAAATCTCTTTCTTGAGTGACATCCGTTGTAGTTTAATTGGTACCTTACGATACGTAGTGATCTTATCTAAAAATATTCTATGATGTTTTCTTTTAAATAATCAATTTCTTATATTATTTTGAGTTCAATTATTGTGGGGACACGAGCAATATATGAGGTTGGACCCACAATGTGTGGGCTTAAGTCCTCGGGAGAGCGAAACTCAACCTTAGTTTTCTCTATAATAATCAAAGAATACAATTACAATTGAGAGATATCCACAATCCGAATGAGAACGTTCGAAAAATGATCAAATCCACTCAGTCGCGTTCGAACTGCCAAAAACTCACGAATGAGGGAGGAGTCGTGACTTTTGGAGCAAAATGTAGCGAGTGTAACGAAATGTCATGAGTCACATGGTTTAAGTGACGAAAACTGGCGATTCCGAGGTCAGGGCAACGAAAACTCTCGAGTGGGGGGGGGTTAGGCAACGAAATCTCGCGACTACAGCCATGCAAATTATTCTCGCGACTTTTTGCCCAAAAAGTCGCGAGTGTGAGGGTTGAGTGAGTGCTCTTGCGACATTTTGTACAAAAAGTCACGAGTGTGACATAAAGTCGCGAATCCCGGGCCTTGGGAAACATGCCAATAGTCTAAATCATTTTCTAGTACATAGGGTCTTGAATTTATAGAAAAACTTGGTTCAATAGGTCAACATAAGGTCCAAAAGCCAAGTCTTAGTCAATTTGGCCCAACCTGGCTCGAGTTGCTCGGAAACGTCAAATTTCAACGAGATATGAATCGTAATCTCTCGGGTTTTCCGAAATGCATCGCGTTCGAACACTTATCACACATAAGCCAAGAAAATACCTGAAAATACTCTTCACCAATCCCTCATATCCGAATACTTAGAAAATAGCCAAAACTATCGCATAAACTCACCAACGAGATCTCCAAGTACCAAATTATGAAAATACCCCTGGTATCATCCTCGGCCGGAATCATCCCAAACTGCTCAAAACATCATCATAATTCTTATACGCCGGGTCGGGATGCCCAAGTTACGAGATTACCCCAAAAATCACATTACTCAATAAGTAATCAAAAACCGAAAATACCATTTAGCAATGTCAGATAATCCCCAGGGTATTATAATTACGTAAATAACCCTGGACAATATCACGTAGGTTGTTGCTACGATAGAGAATGAATGTCGGGACATTTGGAAGTACATTGAGTCCATCATGTTTTTTGGTGTTGTAGAACTGCACATCGTTCATAGGCTGACACATCTGTTTGGTCTTCCACGATGTATCTCACATAACCAAGATGAATGTTTCCATGAGATGAATATTCCATGACGGGAATTAGGGAAAGACTGAGCCGAAGTCCATTCGGTTAGCATTACAACTTGGATTAATCGATTCAATTTGATTTACGAGCACACATGTAACGCTCGTAAACCAGCCCTAACAATTTCTATGCGCAAGCGAAATGAAAATGAGCATTTTAATTAAAACATAGTTCGAAACCGGGAATACCATCGTTTTTCAAAATACAACTAGATAATAACAACCAAAACAAAATCAAAAGGATGACTCGTACAGCGGACGATCGACGACTTTAGTTCCAATGCCACCTAAGTCTCCGGTCCTCCCCCTACAAAATCTGTAAAACGGTCATAGTCTATTAAAGGAAACTTCTGTATAATGTATTTAAATTCGCAAGATTTTTATCCATTTCCCTTTCCTTCTTTTATCTTACTTATTCACTTATCTTTTCCTCTCCTATCTATATTCTTTCTCCCTACTCTTTTTCGTTTTCTACTGTGGTCGGTTTTTACATGCCCGACGACATGTCTCGCCCAAACCAACCGTTAGCTGTTAGCTGGCTCGACGAGACTATATGCTTCCCTTCTCCGGTCAGGGTTCGGGCGCTACCCCGTCCTACTCGATTCCGTTCGGCTCTGTAATGCGCACAATTCTGTTCCGGGGAACTCAAGTATTCCTTCCTCGGACATGTCCTACCTGTGGCTGACCGTGCTCATGAACACGATGCCGGGTTTGGTGTTCTCACCTCGCCCCGAGATTTCTGTTTTTAATTCACGCTCCTTTCTATTCGGCTTAGTGTTCATTAAACTCCTAATTGTGAACCTTCTTTTAATTTACTATGTTTGCTCCGCTTACTTGGTCGTTCTATTGTGACAATTTTCTTTGCAAATCCGCGACAATTCTGCAATTAGATCTCAAAACCGCGATAATTGCACCACAGCCCTCGAATCCGCCACAATTTACACGTAGTCCTTGAAATTCGCGATAATTTGCACTTCAGCCCAAATCCGCGACAATTTTGCATGTGGATCCCAAAACCGCGACAATTTTCTTCATGGTCCAGATTTCCGCGATTATATTACAGCGACCCTGATTTCCCCGATAATATTTGCCTTTCCCCCAGTTTTCGCGATAATTCTCTTCTTCGCCCTGATTTCCACGATAATTTCTTCTTTACCCCAATTTCCGCGATAATTTCAATTCCTCTCGAATTTCTCACGTTTTTTGTGCCAAATGACCCCATTTTTTCCCATTCCACTCCTATTTATAGGTTTCTAACTTGTCCAAATGACCCTTTAGTCCCTCCTTCCTCATTTCTCTCTTCTTATATTAATTTACTAAACTACCCCTCATTTCTTGTTTTTAACAAGAATTTATGCGATTCTAACCTGTCTGGATTCCATTTGTGCCGTCTTCCTGGGTCATTACAACACACTACAAGAGGTGACTGAATACGAGTACCTCTCATTGTATTCGCGTGGTGTACTCTATTTGGGACCGCCGACCTAGTAATGTTACCGGATAGATTGGAAGAGTACTCAATTGATTGTGTTAGGATACGTTTATTTAATATTTGATTTATTATTTTCATATATTGATATGCCACTTTTGTAGGCCCCTCAACTAAGTCAAGCTGCAAGTGAAGAGAGTAGACTATGTCTACATTATACACCTAAGACTCCAATGCGCCATACGGTTACCTCTATTACAATAAGTTCAATCCGTACTCTGGTAACTTTGACCACTAAATGCTCATCCTTGCACATCGCCCTTCTCCACATCAAGGTTTCCCGATGCCGCCCCCGCATTCATCCGCATACAAGGGGTGATCCTTAACTGTACTCAAGTATGCCTGACCCATCATTTCCACCGAATCGGAGCATCACACCGCAGTTGCCTTTTCAGCAGCATGGGTTGTCACGCACCGAAACCAGGCCTAGCTATTTTTGGTATACGACATGCCGTGCTCCATTATTCTTTGGAACACAAGCCGTTTTTTCATATTATAATATAATTAAAACTTACGTCATAATATTTTACCTAAATAAACTTACACAAAACTTTATATAATTCTTTTCAACTCTTCATCTCGCTAACTTCTTAACGAATACACTTTACTCTCGGCTACATCATTACTCTTGGTATCTTCAGACAACTAACACTTCTCATGCTCTAATTAATCTCTTCCTTTCCTACAAACCAGTAAAACGGTCATAATCAAATAATAAAATTTTCAATTAAAACTCTTTAAAGCATAACTTGAAATATGAAACACTTTTTCTTTTGAAAACTCATCTTACTTTCAAAACAACTTTAATACTCATCGTGAAACATACTTATAAAACACATATTTGAAAACTTATCTCTCATTGAAGCCCGTTCAAAATCTTATTTTATAATATCGTAAAAACATACGTGAAAACTTTAATTATTCTTTCATGTGTTTTTTACTTCATCTTGCCGGATTTTTACATGTCTAGCCCAAGCCGACCTCTCCTTGAGGGAAGGATCTCGACGAGCCATATGCCAAATTTATACATGTTCGGGAGCATGTCTCGCCCAAGCTGACCTCTCAGTGAGATCTCGACGAATCATCTTTGCTTACTTGACTTTGGTCGGTTCCACCTTACTTTCGAAACGTTACTTTCCTTAATTTCGGCATGTCTTGCCAAGTGGCTCACGTGTACTAGCACGGTGCCGGGTCGGTGTGTTCGCCTTCTACGAATCTTAAATTTATCTTTTGGCGCATCAAAAACTTTGGGATATTAGACAACGTAGCCCAAAACATTTCATTTTACGGGATACCTTGGCCCGGTGGGCTCGCCGACCCGGATAGCGTAGCCCAAAACAATTTATCTTTAAAACGAAATTAAATTTTGAATATAAACTTTCTATTATTTGACTAATCATCACGCTTACCTTTCTTTTGTACGTTGTCCATCGCTCTATCCCCCAATCCCAATTTAACACCATTTCTCTACTCTCGAATTAGCCCCAAGGGGTTCCTTCATCACCACGATGTATTGCATTCATATGTTGGGTTTGTAATAATCTTCATATGATAACTTCGATAACAACCACTCAAGAAATATGTTTAAGATACTACTGCTTTGTCGGATGACATCGATTAATTTGCTAAAGCAACCAAGAAACACACATCACATGAGATTATGACTAAAACCACAAAGATGGCATTACCTTTTAAACAATGACCAAAACCAACAATAGTCAACGAACTTTATTTAAACCATAGCTTTCTCCTATTGTTTGGCAGCTGCCCCCTTCCCTTTTAGAACCCCTAATCCTTTTAAATTTCATAATACATAATAGAGATGAGGCTAATATATTGGTGATGATTGGAAACTCAATCCACCGCCCGGTGGGATGAACGTACCGTAGTTGTATTCTATTTTTACCAAACATCATTAATAACTGCGTTCGTGTGACCGCAGAAAACATCGGTGAGTTCATAGCTGGGTTAAGCCAACGACCACCAGAACGCACATGTCAAATGTCAATTTTACCCTTGATAAATTATAGTTTATTTTTTTTTTAAAAAATAATTTTTATCAATAACTTCTTATATTCTATCAATTACGTATTCAAACTATAAAAATATATATAACAATTTAAAAATGTAGTTTTGAAATAACAAATTTATCATAAAATAATATAAAATATAATTTTTAAGTTATAAACAATTATTTAAAAATAAGAGCAAAAAAATCATTTTATGACATTACGATCACTGTATCTGATCTAGTTTAAAAATATTTTGGGTATTTATTTTTAGATCAGTCAATTTTTTAATTATTCGGAATTCAGTTTATGTACGGACACGAGCGATATACGAGGTTGGGCCCACAATGTATGAGCTTACGTCTCGGGAGAGCGATGCTCTACCTTGGTTTCCACTATAATAATCAAGTGATACAAATACAATGAGATGATAATGATAACACGGGCAAAAACGGCTCGAAAAAATCGAAATCACTCAGTCGGGCTCAAAAGGCTGGCAGCAGCGAGTTGTGGCCTGTGGGCAACAACTCGTAGAAAACACTGTTTCAGCAACAAGTCGCGACTGGAATAGTGCAGAATCGATAAGTCGCGACTGGAATAGTGCAGAGTCAATAAGTCTCGACTGGAATAGTGCAGAGTCAATAAGTCTCGACTTGAATAGTGCAGAGTCAATAAGTCTCGACTGGAATAGTGCCGAGTCAATAAGTCTCGACTGGAATAGTGCAGAGTCAATAAGTCTCGGTTACGTGCACTAAGTCGCGATTACGTGCGATAAGTCGCGACTACGTGCGATAAGTCGCGAATCTACAGCACAGAAAGATGAAGTCTTGCCTTGGGAAGCATGATAATTTTCTGAACTCGTCCAAATGCACCGGACCTTGTATTTATAGAGAAATCCAGCCAAACTTCACTTATTTGAGCCCATAAGCCTAATTTACTTCACTTAGCCCAAAATATTTAAATAACCCCCAATTATAATATAATAAATGTCATACTGATCCCGAAGTTTTGGGAACCAATCCCGGTCAAGATATTAGTCGGAAATACTATTAGAAAATACCGGAAAAGCTCATATATCAGTTATGTGCCTCCAAACAGTGAATACGCAGCCACATAACACCATTGCACCCCGCCGATGTGCTCCCGAGTGGCAAATTACGAAAATACCCCTGGCCCCGTCCGGGGCCGAAATAGCTCAAAACATCTCAAAACACTTACAGAAGCTTTAAATGGGGCCCAACGAGCCAGAATTGTGATAATACCACCTGAGAATGTCTTGCGATAAAATATATAAAAATACAATATAACCACGTCGGACGAGTCCCCGGGTAAGGATAAATACAAGAGAATATACCCGGGTAATATCAATATCGCTGTTTCAAAAACAGTTTTTTAAAATCACGATCAGTTCACCTCACAGCACAGTATATTCATCTCACTTCATCTCTATTTGCCAAACTTACCCATTATGAGCCTCCAACATAAAGTCTAGCCCAATAATCATATGACATTGTTTAATTATATATATTAAAATACATTCTACAATTAAGTATAATCACTTTTTAATTTACTTATCACATTTTTATCTTAATTCAATTTAAATTAGTCTAAATCGTGAAACAAGTCTAATTTACATTGTATATCTTGTATTTTATCTTAATTTATCACTATCTAAACAAATTATATTGTCTCACTCGTATAATATATCATAAACTTTGTCAATTATTTTAATAGTTACTATAATATTTTAATAAAATATATTGTATATTAATATTATCAAATTGCATATTAAATAATTTCATTAATATATTTTAGTCATCAAATATTATTTCATTATATAAATATTATCATATCTTTTACTTCACAATATATTTAACATATTCTATATTAATTTATCGTAATATACATTTATTCATAATTATAAAATCTTCATCATTACACCGTTTTCCGTTCATTTACAATATATAATTATCTATCATCTATTCATTATAAAATATAACTACCCATTTTCTATTACCTTTAAACTAAAATACATATTCAATATTGATATATTCATATTATATACTCAATAATATTTAATTCTTATCTAATTCTCCTAAAATTCAAGATTATCACATTCTACCCACCTTAAATTGAGTATCATCCTCAAAACTCGCCATTATACTTATAATGTATTAAACTCTTATTTTAGTAGTTTCTTTAAATTTTCGGGTTATTACATGGGTGGGACAGGACACCTTTTAGTAACCAACCACCTATCGCCCCGTCCATATATCTCATATGTATGGCCCTTCATTTGCAAGGGTGTCACTGTAGGGCGGTCGTTTGATAATGTTGAGCCAAGCGAGACACAAGAAGGAATTACTCAATTAGGAGACGACAAACAAGCTCGGCGAGATCGCCGAGATCCGAGGCCTCGTAACTTTGGGACTGAGAGTCATTATGATGTACCTCGGGGATGAATATTGGTCATTTCACATTTTGTATCATATTGCGGATAATTTGGAATTGTCTAATTTAAAAAACACCACAAAAAATGTTGTAAATAGATTGGAAATCAAAAAAATTTAAAATAACCAGGAACGAAGTAAAGTCATACAAAGGTCGAAATAAAGAAGATATAAACAACTAACTATCAATATATTTCTCCTGGGATCTTTGTCGACCGCGGTCTCTTAAGCAAACATTTTTCTCATCTGTCGTCATGATACAAACACCACTCAGGATCCTCTCACTCTCTATCAAAAACCAAATCGTTAAGGTGTACATGTGAATATTGGTGTCGTAACAGGTCTAACGTCACCTCTCCCACGATCAAAGTTTCTTCGGATATTCTATGCACGTGGGCAAAATATAGAGCATGAGAACAATACATCCGATAAATCAATCACATTCCACAAGGGCACGTCTTATTCGCAATGTCAACTGTTTGTCTATATTTTTTCTCCTTTTTGGAGCTTGATAGGAAGACCTCCATGCCATGTCATTCTTCATCCAGTAATGCTGGCTATGACGTTATCACTTCAATTGTTGTAGGTTGTACCATGTCACTGTTAGTTCGGTGAATACCTACTCGGCACATTCAGGTTCTTTATCTTAAAATGTAATAGTTAGAGAGATTTGGAAACTTACCTCCATGTTCTTTATCATACTAACTATGTCGGCACGTCTATATATAAAAGTTTTTTGAATAGATGGAAGATAGACTTAACAATGCTACATATTGGGTAGCGTCGCATAACTTTCAAAACTTTGTTCATGACTATTCTTGGTTCGTGGTCATTGTACCGTATATACTCTCATCGTTGAAAGCAAGAGCCATTTGTGCCGATTCGCAGTCTTCGTTGGTCTAGTCAACCATTCAAAATCACTGGTATTTCACCTCTGGATTTCAATCATCCACCTTTCAAATTTCCACATCACATTTGTAATAACGGCTCGGTAAGCAACATTTTTCATTTATTTATTTTTTATGACATTGTTGAGGTTTGAAACAAAATGCCGCAAACACTATTGGTGCTGCAATCGACCAATTTGAAATGTTTCCATACCATCAACGGCTACCAATATCCATGAATGACAGTCGGTAAAAATACAACAACAGTATCCTTGGATCACACTTGCATCCAAAATCTAAAAGAACTATCGGTAACAGTCTTCGCTCTCCATAGGAACTAACGTGTATGAACCATTAAGAATGTGACATCATTTATCCTAAGTAACAACAACAAAGAGTTTGTGCTCGTACCTGTTTAAAATTAGAAGGCGAGTTATCTAAAAATGTGTCTTAAAATAAAAGGAGTAATACCTTTCTTACAACTGAGTGGTGTCAACTGAAATAACGAGATGATATTATCTATATGCTTCGATTGTTGCACTGAATGTCCAAAAATCACTCTTGATAATCATGTGATTATCTCCCAGATTAGTATCATAAATAGTATACTCGACAATTGTCCTTGGGTTTCGATCATGTAACCTACCCATAAGTCAGGGTAGTTTTTCATGCAGGATTTTCTTGAACCATTCCTCATCTCGAACGCACATTGGACAAAATGTTTAAAATTTCCGGTATACCGGAAATTTCGGTCGTACCGGCTTCAGCCGAAATTTTGCCAAAATACAGTGATGAGAACTCTAGGACCAGACACCCTGTAACTGATGAGGCCCAATAACGATTGGACTGATCC
>RWGZ01001614.1:663834-741108 GCA_009725065.1 Utricularia reniformis
ATCCACAAATGGTTCCCGTTGGTGGTAAGTGTCTGCGAATTGGTTCACCACTAACTGCGAATCGGAATGAGCATGCAAACGAACGATTCCAATTTCCACTGCTAAGTTAATGCAAATATCAAGCTTCATATTCGGCGAGTTGTTAGTTGCGGGAAAGCGAACTTCACAGCATATTCATGTTATTCACCAGACTTACTTTCATTAAAATAAACACCGATACCACCCTAATACCCAACTCTTCCGACCGAGTCATCTCTACTATGAAATCCACTAACACCTGGGACTTTAATGCTCGCCTGGAGATATACTCTAATTGATACTGCCCTAACTCGATATTCCACTTTGCTAGTCTGCCAGAGGCATCAATCTTTGATAACACGCTTCGGATAGGCTGATCTGTCAAAACTGCAATATGATGTCCTTGGAAATAGTGTCTTAATTTCCTATCAGGCTAATACGAACTTCTCTAGATCTGTATATCGGGACTCCGCTCCCTGCAATTTCCTGCTCACATAATATATCGGTCTATGTTCCTTATCGCTAAGTCTGACTAAGGCGGCACCACTGCCTCTTTTGTCACTGCCAAATATAAACCCAACAGTTCCCCCGGTGATGGAGGAGACATAAACGGTGGTTTACTCAGATAGTCTTTCAAACTCTCAAAATCCCTGCTACATTCGTCGTCCCAATTCAAAAGATTCATCTTACGCAAAACCTTAAAAAATGGCAAACTTCTCTCGCAATCGAAATGAAGCGATTCAATAGGCTAATCTCCCAGTTAGCCTTTGAACTTCCTTAACAGTCGTCGGAGTGTCATTTCTTGGATAGCTGTTATCTTGTCAGATTCATCTCAATTCCTCTTTCAGACACCATAAAGCCGAGGAACTTGCCTGCTTTCACACAAAATGCACATTTAAGCGGATTCAATTTCATCCTATACTTTCTCATATACCAAAACAATCATTCAAATACTGGATATGGTTATCCCCATATTACTATTTATCAATATATCGTCGATATAAACCTCCAAAGACTTTCCGGTCATATCTTTGAACATCGAATTCATTAAACCTTGATAGGTGACCCTAGCATTTTTCAACCCGAATGGCATAAATTTATAGCAAAAAATGCATTTATTTGTCATAAACGAAGTAAACAACTTGTCATCACAATGCATAAAAATTTGATTATATCCTTTAAAAGCATCTGGCCGCATCCACCATCATGTCAATGGCCGGCAGCGGATACGGATCTTTCGGGCATGCTTTATTCAAATAGTAAAATCAATGCAAACTCTCCAGCATTATTCGACTTTGGGACCAGCACTGGATTCGCGCCCAATCCGCGTATCTAAAGGCTCGATGAATCCTGCCCGCAACAAACTTTCCACCTCCTCATCAATCGCTCCCTCTTTCTCAGGGGAAAACTTCTCTTCTTCTATGAACTGGTCGCACATATGGGTTAACATTGAGTCTATGAGAACAGATTGGGGATCAACCCCCACATAATCCTGATAAGACCAAGCAAAAAATCTACATTACTTTGCAAAAAAGAAATTACCTCTTCTCAACCTCTCGTGACAACTCAGAACCGATCGTCACTGTATTTTCTGGGTTACCGGGGATAAATGCACTTCTTGATTCCCAGAGGTTCCATCTTCATATCGTTCTCCTTAAACTTCCTAAGTGACGGTTCGTCATTTGCATCAATAACCTCATCGGACGAGAATTCACCATACAAATGGGTATCTTTGCTTTTGATCCGTCCATACCACTCCTACACATTACATTATAACAGGAGAGCGCCAGCTCTTGATCTCCCTTCATCTTCCCAACCCCTAACGGTGTTGGAAACTTCATCATCAAATGTGATTGAGATACCACAGCTCCAAATAGGTTTAAACAACTTCTCCCAAGGATCGCATTATAGAGGAGTATAGGGAGGTCCACCACCAGAAATTCCACCATCAAAGTCCTTGATATTTCGAGATCGCCCAAAGTTACGGCAGAAAAATGGATCCCTCAGCAGCAACAACGCTATTGTTAAAACCAACTAACTTTGTATGTACGGGCTGGAGCTGGGTGGTTCCCTTCAATGTCATCTGCTCAAAGGCTGCAAGCGTCAAAATATTGGTAGTAGCTCCGTATCCACAACACTCGAGAAACATGATGATTAGCAATAATAAGGAGACGACCAATGCATCGTCTTGTGGGGAGAAGACCCCACATAAATCCTAAGGTCCGAAAGAGATTGTCATTCTGTCCAAATCTGTTAACTGGACCGTGTTAACTTCCATGAAGCGCCCTTTCTGGTGTAGTGCCTGATAAGAACGTTTACGGGCACGGTTTGAATCACCGACTCTTCTTCCCCCGGCGATAGTCATAATGTTGGGGCCTAGATTACCCATCTTGTTGGACATTCTCAACATTCAAAATCGGTTGGCGGGTAGTGCTTGCTGGTTTGCAGGGGCTGGTGGGTAAGCTTCATATCTATACTGCTGATTTCTTCCGCGACCACATAGTGGTTTCCTCTTCCTCCGTCTCGCTGATTCTGTCTACCACCGTTAAAGAATCCCCTCTGGCCACCTCCTTGACATTGGCCACGCTGTCCTCCGTACCCACGTCCTCTCGAAAAAATTGATCCTCTGATATGAAACAATCGACCTCGGTAAACGATTAAAACATCGGAGGGCTGATTCCTTAAGAGAAGTGGCAAAAACAAAGCACATGGCCGCATCACTGAAATTCATCAAACTCCATGAAGGCATTTTGATAAACTCAAAACGGGTGGCACGATAATTGCCATGGAAAATGGAGATAAAGCATTTGAAGTGTTCCACGGACTTTGCAAAACTTCCATCGACGGCAGAACTTTTCCTCGACTGCCAGTGGGCTCATTAGCCCTCTCATTCTCAGTATAATCTCCCTCAAAGCTGAGGTCTGAGGTTCATCTAGCCTCGTTTTGTTCCATCTTCCAGCTCATCTCCTTAAACTTTAACTCTATCAACTCTCCAATCTTTTGCAGAGTATCGTTCTGCTCTCCGGTTGCTGTAGTATTCGCTCGCGGTTCCGGAACATGATCATATCCACCTCATCATTAACGGGTTTCCGGGTTTTCATTTGGGCCTCAACTTGCTCTAATAAAGTACGCCTTCGCTCTTCCATTCTTCATCGGTTTCCGTTTGATTCGCAGATGTAGAGCGCGCAGGTGGCGGAAGGCGGGCATTATTACGGACTGCAACTCGGCCAACTCTCGCAAATTCATAATACTTAATAAATACTGACGCGGAGGAGGATAAAACTAGGTGCTCTTTCGGATGAAAACCCGCTAACTAGGACTGACGATTGACCCCCGGTAACGCACAACCTCATCGTTCGCCCGAGGATTAGGGTCTACCTCAATCTATTCATCGAAAACATCTTCATCAGAATTCCGAGTAGTCATGATAACAGAAATCCAAACTCAGCAATAAAGGTCTCAATGGGATAAAATCTCGGCTCCCCACGGACGACGCCAAACTGATTCGTCTAAAAATATTTTAGAGTGTTTGCTTATGATCAGTCAATTTTTAATTACTCGAAATTTAATTGTTGTGGAGATACGAGCGATAAACGATGTTGGGCCCACAATGTGTGAGCTTACGTCCTCGGGAAGCGAAGCTCTACCTTGGTTTCCACTATAATAATCAAAGGATACAAGTACAATGAGGTGATAATAATAATCCAGATGAAAACAGCTCAAAAACGATCGAAAACACTCCGTTGTGCCCGAAAGGTGTGCAGTCGCGCCCAGATCACAAAGCAAAACTCGTGGCTCAATGGGAGACTGCAACAAGTCGCGACTCCGGGAGAAGAAACGTGCAACAAGTCGCGACTACAAGCAATAAGTCGCGGCTACAAGAATAAGTCGCGAATGACAACAAACAAGCAATAGGTCGCGACTCTACAGTGTGCAAAATTAATATTTTGCCTTGGGAAGCGTGATAACAGTCTGAACCCCCTCAAATGCACTGGAGATTGTCTTAGCCCATAACATTAAATAACCTGTAATTATATTGTAATAAATGTCATACGTCTTGAAGTTTCGGGATCTCGGTCGAGATTTTAGTTAGAAATACGATGAGAAACCGATTAGGCAGCCACATAACCCGATGTGCTCCCGGGTGGCAATACGAAAACATCTCAAAACACTTACAGAAGCTTTATACGGGGTCCAGAGAACCTGAATTACGAGAATACCCCCTGTCAGTATTCCGGAAATGAAAGTTTGAAGATTAACTTTCTTGTCTCAAAACGGACAGAGGGCTTACAACCAATATATATAAGTACATTACTGTGTTTCATATGCAAGTTAAATATCTTTTTTTAAATTTTCCTATCAAGTACTTTTGATAGTTTCTCCATATCTCCTTGTTTTGAGATATTATGGCTTTTGGGTGACCCTCAGTAGCAAAGAAGGATTACCGCAAGAGAAATGGCCAAATCAATACCGGAAAGAGAAAAGAATAGATAGTTTTTGTCGATCAATCCCCTCATTCTTTGTACGAAAGGTCCTTTTCAAGTTCATATTTGAATTTTAATCTTATTTCATATGTTGAATGGGTCTAATATTTTATACACAATTCTCGAACATCAATAGTCAGTTTTGTATAATTTTCAAACCATAGGTATTACTTACGTACTTTGTGAACTTTGAGGGCAATTATGCTAACGGAAAAACATTGTCAACTTATCGGAAGTTGGGTGATTCTTTATGCAATTTTCTCATTTCTTTTCCTAAATTTCTTATTATGCAAATTCAACATGGTATTGGAGCAAAAGTACACTGTCAAGTCCAAAGAGACACTAGCGATCTGATTCAAGTTTGATTTTCTTGTACAAACCTCGTACATTCCCAAGCAAGTATGCGTAAGCGAGGCGCTATCAAAAATCAATTACAGTGAATGGAGATACATGACGAATGCCATCGCAATGTAGATAGTCAAAAACTATGTGTTATATGAGCGGATAAAACACATAGAAATTGTTTGTCATTTTGTGTAAGAAAATTTCAATTGGGGTGAGATAATCACAAAGAAGATCATAGCAAAGAGCACCTCGAACACATGCTAACAAAGGGAATCACATGAAATATGTTCAATTATTTATCTGAGATGACATAATGAATTCACACATAGGGTTGTTATTTAATCCGAACGAACCGAACTCGTTATGTTCATGTCGTTTATATTTTTATTCAAATGTGTTCATGTTTGTTCATATTTTATTTGAACGTAAAAATATGTTCGAACATTGTTCAAATTATTAAGTAAATGTTCATGTTCTTTCGAATAGCTTGTTCGAACATTGTTCGTACGATTTGTTCGAACATGTTTGTACTATTTGTGCGAATTTCACCAAAAAAATAAATTTTGTTGTTTTACAAACAAAATCATAAAAAAATAAATGTAGTGAATAAATAATCAAACAATTATTTTCACAAAACAAAGAAAAAGGCAATCTCACTAACAATATAATAAAGTTTTGTAAAGTTTTTAAATTTAAAATTATAATAATCTATTAGTATAAAAACAAATTTAAATAATATATTTGTTCACAACGTTCGAATTTATTCACAAAAATGTGGTGTTTGTTCAAATTATAAATGAACAAAAAATAATGTTCGAACAATGGTCATATTTTTATTCGAACGAGCAAACAGATCACATACTACGGAACACATATTGTTCATCTAACGGCCCTACCCACTAGGCACTAGGTATTCCCTTAACCGCAAATTTATTTATTTAAAATGAGAAAATCCATCTTGCCCTCATTACATTTGATAATAAAGAGAAAATTATGAAGAACATGATTAGGGTTGGGCAAAGATTTTGAAATGTGAATATTATATCGAAATTATTTCATTATTTGATATTTATTTTTATGAAATTATGAAATTTGGTTTGATATTTGATAAAAAGAATAAAAACTCTGTATATATCGAATTACCAAATTAATTCATTTGTTGTACAATCTTATATTATCTGATATGTGGACGAGTCCAAAATTCTTCTAGGAGTTTTTTGAGTTAGAAAAGTGTGCATGTATTTATTTACTCAAATTGGCTTCGTGAACTCCACTCTCTATTAATAACTGGAACGATTCTGCACAATTAAAAAGTATCAAGTCAAATCTGTAATCAATGAAGATGTTCAATCATGGTTTAAAAAATCTGTCGAACCAGTCAAATCGGTTCGCATGTTATTTTAGAAACCATGTTGCTCTCCTAAAAACAGGTCGACCGGTTTTTCATCCAAAAACCGGTTCTAAAACAGGTTTGCATTGCAATTAGGTAAAATTAAACTTAAAAGTACTTTTTTGAGCTTTGTCTATCCCTTCCCTTTCTTGATAAAGACATTAATTATGAACACCACATTAAACCAACTTGAGAATATTGTTTCACATCGATTATGCAACTAAAAATGTCGAGACAATATCGTTTGTTTTTTACCTCTTACACTATTACATTCAGTTTTTCGTTAGTATAATTGACCACAAAGTTTACAAAGTCGCAAATAAGATATATATAGTTTGAAAAATTATACAAAATTGGCATTTGATGTTTGGAATTGTGCATAAAATATTAACGGTGTCTTAGAGGGACAATGATAAACGATATTGGTAATTTGATATGTCCTACATGCATTCAATTAAATTTAAATTAAATTGGATGAAAAATGATATTTTTGTTCAAATGGGGTATCATATTGCAATTTTATATGATATCTTCATACACGATTTAAGTAATTAAGCACATATATCATATATGAATGAGTAGTGAGAGTTATTATATTAAGAAATATAAGTGATAAAAGTTTAGTTCATTTTAGTGTTGTAATGATGTCATTGGAGGATTTTGATCCATTTTTTTTATCTAGCACGTGGGTTTGGCTGTGTATAAGGATAAGTATGTATGTTAAGTGTTATTTATGAAATAAATATGAAGAAATGGCCTAAGAACCGCAAGGAAATCTGCAGCCAAAAACATGCTGAAATTTTGGGAGTACGTGTAAGAAAATGAGATAAGGGAAATCAGGGAAAAACGAAGGTAAGAGGGATGATTGAGAGAAGCATGTAGTTTAGGCAGCATATGTATCATGTTACTGTTGTATGTTGTGATTTTTACTATGACTGCTATGAATGTCGGATTATGATGATTTTTACATGTTCTGAAAGCTACGTGTGTCTATTGTCAAGGAAAATTTATTAAAACTGTTTTTTTGTGTCATATATGTGATTATGTGTTTATGTGAAAATTTGAGAGCTTGTGGACGCACAACTTGACAACATGTTATTAAGAACATTGTTTTAGTCAAGATATGAGCTAGCTACAAGAAAATTTATCAGGATGTGGCCACATAGGTTAAGCATGAGGTGAAGCCGACCCTCGGAAGTATCGATAGTGGGCCTTTCTCATGTATTATGATCCTTAATTCTTGGTGATGCGTAAGCCAAGGGTTGAGGCAGGGCCAGGACTGTTATCTGACAATCACAGTCACATAAATAAGAACAACAGTCTGTATTGAAATTGAACGTCATTTACTATATTTCCATTCCATCTATTAATCAATCCACCACACTTTCATTTTCCGATGTGGAACCCCCTCTCAAGTTCTACCACTTGACAAGTTGGACTTTTGCACAATAACGATTGTCAATGACAGACTTAAAACATAGGTAATAGAGCAAGCAAAGTCACTTTAAATGAGAAAATTAGGCTTTAAAAATATTTAATTATAAATATAAATGTAAAGAACCTAAACTTTTATTAAGTGAGAAGAGAAATAATTTCCTTATTTATTATACTTTTATACATATTTATTTCATTAAATTTAAGGTTTTGGTAAATTTAATTATCCAAATTTAAATATTTGACAAATTAGATTCTCATAATGGAAAATTAATCCTAAAATTTTATTTTAAATATTAATATATTAATCAATTATTCAATCACTATAATTAAATTTATCTAACTTTAGATAAAAAATTTAGGCATTTTATTATTGATGATAATTAATTTACCCAATAAACATTCATCTATATATTCATAACAATATTATAATTAATTAACTGAACCAAATAAAATGAATTGTTTGGAGTAATGTGTTACAAAGGGTTATTGGAATTTTAATTAGATTTCTTGCCCAAACTGTCGCATAAGTCATATTGTTTGCAAAACTTCTCGTGAATCTGCATCATTTCAAGCAAACACAAACTTATAAGAACTTGTCTCGAACTCGAGTTGTTATAAAAGTTTATTTTTAAGAAAATAGAATGTTGAAATTATAGAGTATAGCCGAAATAACGACAGGAGTGTGCACATATATATCATATAAGGGAAAGAAGTTCTAACACAATTCCAATATGGGATAATTTGATATTTCAATAGAGAATCATACCCCGCAACTAGTCCTTCGACGAACCACGGCCTCCATTTGTCTACGACCGGAGAGTTAAGTGAATCTATCCATGCAAGAGTTGAGATTGTTGGGACACTGGTTATAGATTAATAATCTATAAAATATTTATTATCTGCATCAAATACAAGAGTGTCACTTAATATTACATAACATGTAATAAATATGATGAATTTACCATCTGCTATCATCCTTGTAATAACAGGTACTATATAAGAAAGTGTTTTCCATTGTACACAGAAGAAACACAAACCTTTTGAAGAAATACATAAGCTTGTTTAATAGATTTTGCATTTGTTGTATAAGTAGCTTCTTTAGTTTTAGCATAAGAAAATCCAGTTCCAACAGGTGAATCCACGTACAAAATTGTGCTCCTACAAATTAAAACACTTCTTATTATATGTTTCTCTATAAGAACAGATTGATAAATGAAACATTCTTAACTTGGATCCATGAATATGAATTCAATTTCAATTTAGGATATCCCCAATTTGTTTTAGATGAAAGATCAAAACTCAAGGCCCTGCAAATGAAACAAATTTAGTATAATAAACAAATCTAAATCAGGAAGTAAAAAACAGAGCACCCCGGTCCCCCAGTTAACCAGAATATTAAAGGATTTATTTAATATTAAAAACTTTATTTTTTAAAGGTAAAATTGTGATATTATGATTTAATAGAATTAGCACAGCTGGTTTTAACAGTGTGATGTATCGTTTTTTTGTGATTAAGATCTAAAACTGCTATGTTAGTTATCGTTGTTTCTTTACTTGCGTTATCTTTCATCTGTGAACGAAATACTTGTGTTCTTGAGTATTCTTGGCTAATAGTTTAAGTTTCAAACATATCTTCCTAGATCTGAGAAATTGTAAAACTCTGGTTAAAGAAATCGTTAGTTTTACTTTCTGCATTTTACGTTACGTTTAAACTGTTCGCTTTTGCCTAATATTTGGCTTCAACGTTTACTAAAGATTCCTTCTGTTTTGGGTTGTGACTTTGAGAAAATCTTTGGATTTCTCAAAACTTGCAACCCAATATGAGTAATCCTAACGTAGGAACAAATGACGATATGACATCCAATAAAAATTAGCTCTTTCCACACAGGTTGTCTCCATAACAACTATAAATCCAAAATCGGACATTCATCATTAACATTATTAGAATTCAGGACATTGGCATCTCCTAAAAAATAATATTAATGCATATGTTGTTTTTGTAGTTGTTTTAAAATAAAATATAAAATGCAATACATATTTGATATATGATCATTGATAACATACCTACAATATAGAAATACACTTATACAAACTTAACGATCAAATTTTCAAAAGAAGGAAGTTCTAAGCTGAACATTCGATTCAAAGCATTCATAATCTCTAGTTTATTCACGATCCCAGGCTCAGATCCTTGATGCCGTCTTCGGAATTTCATCTCTCATTTCGACAAACATTTATCTACCTTTGTTGCTCCAATTCTTAAAGCTTATGCTCTAAGTTTCTTTATGGTTAGAACTGTTTCAATACAATCAAGCCAAGCTTAAAATACTTTGATTCCTCGTTACTCGGTAGAATATTGATGCAGTAGAAATGGAAGGGAGCAATAAGTAAGAACAAAAGTTTGGGCTTTGAATATATCATCATAATGGATTTTAAGCTCAATTGTTGTATTTAAATCTGTGTATGTTGTGAATATTTGTAAGGGTTTCATATTTCGTAGAGAATGGCTCTCAAGTTTCTGTATTATGTTTCGCCTTTGATTTTGAACTATTGATGTGATAATATACATACAATATAGAAGACTATTTTGGTTGAATATTGCGGGAAAAAATCTATTTTGTTTCATATTTGATTTTTAAATTGAATATTTGATGTAATTCCTTTTAAATTGAATACTTTTAATTGAATATACAATTCAATTAAAAGTATAAATATTTTTAAAACATAACTTTTTATCAATGTTACCCTTTTTTACATAAATTTAATTAAATATTATTCTTGTTTGTAATGACCCTTCTTGAAGCAACAAACTTAGACACGCTATTTGTTTTCTTACAAAAATGTCTTAATGTTTTTTTTATAGTTAATGTTGCGTATAAAACCCTTGTTCAAAGACTAACAAAATGCATTTTATAGTGCTAAAATGTTGCTTTTCTACTTTGACACGATGTCAAAGTTGGTCTTATTTTGACTTGAGTGGATGAGTTAAGAAACCACCATTCTTTGCCGTTCAACCCGGTTTCTAATGAACGGGTAGTTTTTTAGTTTGTTTCAAATATAAAGATATTTTTAAATATTTACATTATAGCAACGGTTCGTACCAGTTTACTTGACCGAAGGTTCTCATGTTCGATCTAAAAACATGTTTAAAAACATAGGGCACATGACATTTAATGTTATATTTTTTGGCCTAAATTGAGATTAAGATTGTTATCGTCGTAAAAATGACAACAACAAAATTAGAGATATCATTTATGAGTAAGAGTTTAATGAAATTTCTAGAAAAAGTTAATATAATAATATAAAGATATATTTGTTCTTGTTGTCATTAAAGAGTTTACATGATCCGAATAGTTCGTGAACAATATGTGTTCAGATCGTATTCGGATAGCTGTAACGACCCTAATTTGGGCCTAGTTGTTTTGTTAAAACATGATAATTAAAACGGAAATATTCGGAAGCAAATTTAAAACATAGTTCGAAACATTAAAGTANATATATATATATATATTAAATAAATTAATAAAAAATAATAAAAATTATTAAATTTGTGATTTCCGCGGAAGAAATTCAGCATCTATGTAACCATGGACGCTGATGTAGAGGCAGACAATGACGTATTTCCATACACCTTTGTCCGTTTTAAGGATAGTCTTATGGGAATTGCCTTTACAAAGAAAGTAGGCCTACAAGATAATACCAACTGTAACATCAATTTATTATTTATTAATAAGAAAGACTAATTGATGGATTAATGCTTTGAATTTATGGTTTATTAATAAAATCCAAAATTAATGTTCAATGACTCATATACTTATTTATATTTTAGTTTATAAACAATAAAATCATATAGTATAAAAACATTAGCATGCATCCGTAAAAAAATATCGGATTAATATAAAATAAATAATGTTTTGAATTCTTAATAACAAATATTATCAAGTAAAACATTACTAAACCCAAAAAATAAAGGTTATGAAATTAAATTAGTCAAATGAAATATACCTTAGGGTTTGGGTAGAGAAAATAAGAAAAATAATAATATATAGAGTTTGTATTATATTTACACGAGCGTAAAATTATCATTTTACATATTCAAATAGTGTGATAAATCTATCATAAAAAATGGTTGGATTAATTTTTTCATACATTCATGTTATTATATATTAAATTAAGATATTTATATTATACAATAATTTAAACAAAATGCACCCTTAGGATCAATTCTTATTTATTAATTACAGTGATAATATTCGTAAATATTTTGATAAATGTTAAAATGTAAATTTATGAAAGAAGTAGGGAGTAGGGACACTACAATTATTGAGGTCAAATATATTAGAAAAAAATGCTCAGGAGTGGGAATTATTTTAATGATAATAAATTGAAGAGCCATAAAAAATAATAACAAATTGATTTCCGGGGATGCACTTAAGATTCTAAAAGTTTTCATGATTTGACAATTAGTAATACTTTGATTTTTTAGTTATACTATTCATCATACTTCGTAAATTTTGGTAAAAATATTCTTCCAAATTTAATATGTATGGTAAAATTGATCATCAAATTTTGAGGATTAATTTTATCATACGAGGAATAAATTTATCAAATTTTGAAAACATTGACGATCATTTTTGCCAAATGATAAAGCTATAGGTACTACGGATACCAAATTAATTTTTCAAAATTACGAAACTTTTAGAGATAAAACACATCATTTTCTCATTAATTTCACTTATTTTCGACCTAATAATACATATTAAAAACTCGATTTATGAATGAAAATTTATTACTCTATATAAAAATGAAAAAGGGAGCCATATGAGACATGAGATAAGAGATAGTCTATCTTGTGAAAAAGTTTACATAGTAATCATTTTGTAGATAAAGGATATATATTTCTATTATTATTATTATTATTATTATTGTTTTTATTTTTTATTTTAATTTTAAAAATGTATTATTTGTATTTATCATATAACTGAATCTCGTTTCAATGATACTCATATAATTTAATTATATTTATTGTAATAAAGTAATCCGTTTAAATACAATAGTTTATATTCTAGACTTTAAGGCTTAAGAAAGTTAGATTATTTTAATATAGAAGTTTATAATTCCCATATAATCAATATATTTATGTCAATAGATACTATCGAGCAATGCAAACTAACCAAACAAGTTCATGCATAGCTCGGGTTCGAGTTTAATTTTTTCGAATTGAAACGAAAAGGCACGAGTTTAATAACCTAAAAAACCAAGCTCAAGTTGCTTGATATTCATTATATATGACTCGAAAAACTATAATTATTTATTGTAGTTGTTTGAGTTCGATTTAGAACTCTAAAAAAAGCCGACATAAACAACTGTATATCATGCTTCTTCTCTTGTGGAATTTTTTTAATATCGAACATCGGAAATATATGTTGAATGAAATAACCCGAAAATACCCTTTTTAATAAACTTAGATACTAATAAGATACATCTAATACGAGAGTTACATACCACTAAACTATACTAACTAAAAAGATACATTAATATTTTCAAGAAGGAAAATAATAAGAAAAGATGGAATTCTAAGGAACCAAAGTTAATGTAGTTTTGATCAAAGGATTTGTTTCTTCAGTTATTATTTCAAGATCATGGCTACTTTTTGATCGTTGACATGAGGCGGAGGAGGAGACGGCGGTTCCGGTGAGTTGTTTTGCACGCTCCGCCTGAGCAACCCAATCTGTTTTACAAAGACAAATCATCATCAAGGCGGCGCAGGAGCCTTGTGCTGCTAAAAGACCAAACCATAGACCGGAAAACCCGAGTTTCATAACAAAACCCATAACTAAAGCAACCGGCATTCCGACAAGGTAGAATGATCCGAGGTTTATGTTTGCACCGATAATAGGACGAGCACTTCCCCGGAGAACGCCGCACCCGGTGGTTTGTGGGCAGTTTCCGATCTCACAGAGACCGACGATCGGAAGAGCTGCGGAGGTGAGTTTCAAAATAAGTGGGTCATCTGTAAAGAATCGACCCCATTTATGTCTCATCAAAGTAGTGAACGCCGTCGCTGCAACACCGAGCGCCGCCGCCCATACAATTGAAACGATCATTGAAATACGTGCTTTCTCCGGCCGCCGTGCTCCAAGCTCGTTACTTACCCTAGTTGAAACACCTAAACTGAGAGAAGAAGGGAACACATAGACTAAAGAAGTTGTCTGAATAAGAATCCCCATTGAAGCGATCGTAGCTCTAGGATTTGAAAGAAGCCCACAAAGCATAATCATAAGTTCATACCACCACCATTCAAGACAAACTGAAATGCAAGTAGGAATAGCAAGCGATAACAGCGCCGGCCAACCACGGAGGCAGTCAGTGGTCGGAGAAACCCACGACGCTGTGTACACGCCGGAGAAGTATATATACAGAAAGAGTAATAAAACAAGGTTAAGATTCGTAAACGCCATTGCCAAAGCTACACCTCCAATACCCATATTCAGATACTTAACCAGAAGGAAATTCAAAGGAACATGAAGAAGAACTGAGACTGAAGATAAATAAGCTAAAGGCAACGTAATACCTTGAGTTCTGAGATAAATTCTGAGAGGATGAAGAAGAGATAAGAAGAAGAGATCTGGTATGGCGAAAACTATGAAAGTATGAGCCATTGATGAGATTTCTTCATCTTGCTTACCCCATAAAAGTATTTTCTTCATATTAAGCCACATGAAGGAGATGGGAATGGAGGTAGTGAGAAGGAGAAGAATAGTTCTTTGGAGAGTTAAGCCAAGGAGCTTCATCTGGTTAGCACCGTAAGCTTGGCCGCAAATAGGCTCCATACCCATAGCTAAACCAGATATTACAGAATACCCAGTAATATTAGCAACTCCGATGGCAAGAGAGCCACCGGCGAGTTCAAGTTCACCGAGATATCCAAGAAACAGCATAGAAATCATAGCTCTTGAGTATAGTATCAATCCAGTGATTGTACAAGGCCCAGAAATTTTCCCAATCTCTTTAGTTTCTTCAATGGCCTGAAACACACAAACAATACAGATGATGAAAAAGGACCTAAGCCAAGCCAAGCCAAGCCAAGCCAAAGCACATACACATCACTTTTGTATTACCTCTGCAAGAGTTGGGAATCTACGGAGTTCATCTTCATGAAGAGCCATGGCTTTTTCAAGGGTTTTGTCATGATTGATACTGGGAGAACGAAGGGATGAAGGCTTGAGGTTACACATAGCAGTTTGTATAGTGTTTTGAAACAAGAAGCAGAAAGAACAAGAGGTTTGGGAAGTAAGAGACAATGGTGGTAAGAGTAAGGGAGATAGGTATATATAAATACAAATAAGGATAGAGTACTAAAGCCAGACGTGGAAAGTTTGTAGGTTTGACGAAGTACTACAAGAGTTTACTTGTACCTGAAAGTTAAAAACTAGTGAAAACTAAGGAAGATAATTAGAGGAGATTATGGTAAGTAATCAAGAAAGGGCGTGGGGTGTGGGGCTAAAGGGGTGTCGGCATCTTTGATTGTGAAATAGACATGTGTTTTACAATCACAAGCTTCAAAAAAGTGGGCAAACTTTGAAGTCAAACCAAAATGGTTTAGTTTTGGTTGGTAACAAACAAACAAACAAACAGAAACACTACATCTAAAGACACGAATGATTCTTCAAGTATTCAAAATGGTTTGTTTTGTACATGAAGTAAACAGTGAACAAGTATGGGCAAGGAAAAATGTTGGGTTGTTAATGAATTCTACATATGACACGTACAGTGAGGGAGCTGCAAAACTGCTGTCTGAAACACACCCACACCTTGCTTACTGTAATTTGGATGGACAAATTCAGAGGCGCACCTGCATTTTAAACAACATTTCTGAGTAAGAATTCATTCTTCTCCCACTCACAAACAGTAATAAGAACTTGTGTTCAAAACAGCATAATGAGGGAATCTATCCCATTACAGCATGCGTATAGTTAATGAATAGAGATAAACTATGAATAATAAACGGGAGGAATAGAATAATAGGTAGATACCAAACATCTCACATTGCCAACCCTTTCATCACAACAAGTACTCCATGGCAAAGGAATCCATTTACAATGTGGCCCCCCGGATTCGCCCCACATGAACAGATCAATATGATGGGAACCCTGGCCTGCCCTACGTTAAAAAAAACAGCAAGGTAATAAAAATATGAAAAGAAACAATTCATCTGAAGAGGGAATGCATGCACAATATGGAAAAAAATGGGACCACTAAGGGTTAATGGAAAGATAGACAGAATATGGCTGTGGGAAAAACCGGCAGACGGGAGAAAGGAAACAAGCTGGAAGAGGTGGTAACTCATTACCTACTCTTCTGTCATTGAGCAACAATTTTATTTTGTATCCTTTTCTCACACCAAAAGATGACAGTGTCTCAAAGTGGGGGCCTTCTCCCACACCCTGTGCCTCTGTCTCTGTATCCGTATTTTTATGCAAGTGCAACAGTATCATCAATGCCTCTCTGATCTTTACTATCATGTATTCTTTCTTGTTTCCTAAGAGAAAAAATTGTAAATCATAATTTGATTCCGATTCTTTCCAATATATATTTATAAAATGAATAACTTATCTTGGAATCACATGTTTTTGTCAGAAATCTACAAGATGCTCCTGAAGCAATCAACCATTTTCCTGCAGATGAATGGAGAATCAAAAGTGGAATTTAATGCAAACAGTGTCCATAGGGAAATTAAAGGTGATTAAGTCCACTTTGAAGAATCCAAATAGTAAGGAGATAGGACTATGGCAATAGCATTAGGAATAAAATCAAGAAGCAGGTTCGTTTCACATGTGATTCAAAAATTCTGTCATTTCCAATAATGACAGAAGAAACAGAAAATTCTATCTTAACGAGTAACAATCATTTGGCCAACGAGGAACTCTTTCAACAATAATTATCCATCTTGATGAACAAAGTTTATATCATACAGTAAAGAGCCCCCTTTCCCTACCCAAAGAACAAGAAAGCAAAAAAAACACACATTTCAACTAATCATGTAGAATTTTACAAACAACTCTAAAGGGGAATCTAATTAAAAGCACCCAAGCTTTATTAGTGCATGTCAAGAATATTAAGTCTCACAAAGCACTGAGAGTGCATGAATTAGGTACTTATTCCAAGATAAGATGCATGCAAAAGAGCCTGATGGGAAAAATTATGCCCACAATAAATCTGAATGCTTTCTTGAGGCAAAAAAGGATGAAAGCCTCTAGCTAACACAAGAACTCCTAATTCCAATGTTCAAGGCCAAATTGCAAGGCATGATGGTGGTTACATCAACAAATGAAAGCGCAAAATAAAGAGTACTGAATTTCTTTTTTAAAAAAACAAGCCCGTGACTTCTATCTGAGAATTATCAGTCGTACTAGCTGAACCAGTTCAAAAAATTAAATACTAACATTAATCAAACTTACCAAGATTCCCTTCTTTCTATGAAAAGAAATTCAACAGAAATATACAAGCCGTACCACCATGACCAATAATGAAATTTCAAGAAAGATGACCCAGACATAGAATGCACAGTAAAGCAGAACATTAAATACAAATGTTGCAATAATATTTGACAAACATTATACACCACACATCCTCATCTCCCCCCGCGCAATTTCACCAATCCATTTAAATGAAATATCTAAATTCATTCAGCATTCAGAGGCACTAGTTTCAACTGCATTTTGCAGCTGCAATTTCTCCCCATTTTCTTCATCATCATCAATACATGACAATTCGCTAAGAACACTCAAAAACAGTGCAATCAATTTCTTTATCATATAAATTGTCTAATTTCATTATTTATTTTAAGCCTTGGACAAGATCAACATCCAAACAAAACTAATAGAAATCCAAAAATTGAAAAAACAAAAACAAAAACAAAAAACGGCCGAGATATAAATAAAATTACGATGTTCATACAGCCACGAAAGCAAGGTAGAAGAAGATTCCTTGAAATTCGCAATCCCGCCGGCCCGGAGGCTGAGGCAGCGCGGTTTACAAAAGAAGCCGTTGGGTTGCTGGTTGAAAACTGAACCGGGACTCGGAGATCAGAAAATATGGGCCTAATGGGCTTTTTACCCATTGAAAAACTCAATCAGGAATTATAAAAACGTAAATCTTATTAAAGGGCCTTACGTAGAAGGCCCAATTAGGGAATGCACTTAATCTTTTAAATACTTTATTGATTCTAAATAAAATTTAAATAAAAATAATTAAACGATATACTAAATATTGTTTATATATTAGGGTTTTCATTTATCAAACGAAGCAAACGAAACCTCGCTATTTTTCAATATTCTAATTCGAATGTTCGATTTGAAATTAACTAAAATTAGTTCGAGTTCAAAAATTGAAAATCAATATTTGAGGTTCTCTTCGGATTCAACTCGAGCTCAAAGTTCTAGGCCAGTTCAAATATTCAAAAAAATGTTAAAAATCGAGTTCTATAGTAATTGAGTCCAAAAAACAACATCAAAATCATAAATTTTGTATTTATAAACATTAAATATATATTTTTTATTTATAATTGTTGTGGTCAAAAATACCTAGATAACAACAATCAACAGATCCGAGATTATCAGAGTGTGTTTTGTGATTTATAATAATTGGGAGACGATGATAAAATGCAAATGAAAACAATGAACACTGGGATTTAACGTGGAAAATCATTAAGAAAAGAAAAAAAATCATCTAACTAAAAATAAAAATACTCTTAGCTGATTTCATTAATAAAAATGAAATTATAAGTAAACATATGCTTAAAAAATGACTAAAGGAAGCACTGAACAACAAATGCATGGAATACAAGATTCTACATAAGACAAAGGGTCCTCATTAGCAAGCGATTTCACCTCCTATTTATAAAGATGGATCGTGCATGGGAAACGCAATGTAATTAACCTGACAACGTTTTTATCACAGTAACAAAACGCATGGATGATGCCCGTTTTCCGAACGTAACTGTCGATCTACCTATTATCTGCTCGTAACCGCTTCTGACCGATCATCCAAATCGGTCCCCCGACCCTTAAGGGTACGGTCCGAAATCTCCTCCTTCGGTCCTGCTGATTACATGAGCCTTCAGGGGCTTTTTAGCCAAATAGCACACTGCAAAAATGTAGTTTGCAGAATAACCTATTTCCGTAAATGGTTTGCCAAATAGCTTGCTTTTGTAAAGTGTTGGTTAAATAGCTTGGGTTTTGATATTTTTAATAAAATTTAATCCAATAATTCATATATTAATTATATACATCAATTAAAATACATAATATATTAAATTATGATATATTAAGATCGATTTTAACTTTAACGAGTTTGAATATGATACATTTACGTTGTAAAATAAATTAATTTTGTTTAATAAATCGTAAGAATCTGCTAAATAAATTAAGATATGAAAATATTGATAAATATTATATCGGGCAACACGTGAAATATTGGGCATCGATCGATATTTTCTAGGATCCAAAAAAATTCGATCTTAAAATATTTTTCGACCGATACCGATATTTCATGTGTCTCTAGATATAATATTTATCAATATTTTTGTAACGAGTTTTAGTTTATTTTAGCAAATTCTTAAAATTTATTAAACGAATTTAATGTATTTTACAACGTAATTGTATTGAATTCAAACTCGTTAAAGTTAATTCGATCTTCGAAAATATCGACCGATACTCGGTATTCCACGTGTTGTGCGATATAATATTTTATTGATATTTTCATATCTTAATTTATTTTACAACTTAAATGTATCATATTCAAACTCATTAAAGTCAAAATCGATCTTAATATATCATAATTTAATATATTATGTATTTTTAATTGATATATATAATTAATATATAAATTATTAGATTTAATTTTATTAAAAACATCAAAACCCATGTTATTTAACCAAAACTTTACAAAAGCAAGCTATTTGACAAACCATTTACGGAAATAGGTTATTCTGCAAACTACATTTTTGCAGTGTGCTATTTTGCTAAAAAGCCCGAGCCTTCAGGTTCCGTCATCCTTAAACTAGCTAGATTATCACGAATTTATGAATCTTGGGACACATAGATTTGTTTTCTACCATATGGATTAGCTCAATACTTCTTGGGCTTCCTCATATTATGGGTATGGACCCAGATTCCTCATCAATAATATTAACTCATGTACTAGATTAAGATAAATAAGATTTGACTTCAATTTATTAGGAAATTATAAAAAAATCAAGTTCGAACTCGTCTTGTATTCAACCATGTGAAATGACTTAAGTGGTTCGATTTATTTGCATAGCTACTCTTATGGCATACTATAATATAACATAACATAACATAATATATGAAAACATGTAAAACATACTATAAAAACGAGTAATGGAGAATGTGACAAGATGAATGCCACAATGATACGCCACAATAATTATTCGGAATAAAAAATATTCAGAATATTTATTAAGAATATATAAAGTAATAAAAGATAAAAAGATTAAATAAAGTGAAAAATATACCTACTTTACTCAAAAGTGTGACGGGTTACCCTCTCTTAGGCCACTTTCACCTTCATTTTCCCTTCTTTATTTCAACTTTTTAAAATAGTTGTTTATCTTATACAGTAAATAAAAGGGACATGAAGAGATTGATTTATATATGAGAAATTAATTATAAGGATAATGATATTCATATTAAATTGCTTTCTAGTCTTATGATTTTTCGAAGTATTTGGATTAAATTACTTATTTGATAGAATATTGCTTTTAATTTGAGGAGTTAATGAGTCAATATTTATGAGTTTCTTTGTAAGACTTGTAACGAGCTACACTACACGCCTATATTGTGAAATTGTGAAAGAATAAAGTTTCGGGATCAGAATCAAACAAATATAGTCGTAAGATGATCAAATCTTCTATCGATTTCTATCATATTCATTTGATGTATAACTACAAATATAATGTTTATAGTAGATTCCAAAGCTACATCCATATGATTTTTTATCATTTCTTTTTCATAATGGTTTTACACCTGTGTTTTTCTTATTCTATTTCATATTACTTTTTCGAGAACTTTTATTAAATCATTATTCATAAAGTCTCTATTATATTGTTGCAATATAATAGACAACAATATCCAAAAAATAGCATATTTCTCCTTTTAAAAATCGTTCATTCTCATTTTTTCTACTTCTAACTAATATGGAGTTTGCTGGCAACCACTATTTATTAATACATATACAATCTCCCATCATATTATTATTATTATTATTATTATTTCTATTTTTAATAAATAAAAAGAAGAGAAGTCAGAAATCCAACAACATTAAATTTCGATTAAACTATTAATTTATTATTTATTGAGAGTTCACTGTCAATAATCAATTATTTTAATTGTTCTTGGATATTATTGATTTCGTATTTTTAGTGTGAATATCCTTTCTCAATATAATAATAATAATAATAATGATAAATTTATTTTACTGAATATTTTATTCTAAAAAAGTAAATAATTATGCCATGATCAGATTATCACAAATATCTTGACTAAGCTAAGCATATCAGTTTAGGCGGGGGCTTTGTTTAGTGAAGTCGTGTCCATTTTTATTATCAATAAACTATATATTAAAATATATTAAAAAACCGCGTGACATTATGATTAAATAATGTTAATTGGGCATATTAGGCATATTAAACCACGTGTCCATTGTTAATTGGGTATATTAAAAAAATTAAGAGTTCATACTAAAAAAATTAAATATAGATTTATTACTAGTATTATATATTTTCCTCGCAATACTACTTTGATATGAAAAAATTCAGAATTCACTAGGTCGGAATAGCGTCTGTATAATTTAGTTAATAAGAGAATCAAATTATATTAAAAACGCTAAGTCAAGCTGATTAATTATGATATATTTCAATTTTCACAACCGAATTGAAACAATATTTCAACACTCCCCCCCAAGTCGAGCTAGTTTTGGTCCGGTTCAAATTTGTTTCAATATACTCAGTAATGCTCGAATCATGGGTCGATCTATTTTTATTGCATAAGCCCGATGCCTTTTCTACTATATTTTTTTATTTAAACCGGTACGGACCAGTCCGAATAAGTGGACCATATACTAATTTTTTTAAAAAGATGTGTATTTATCACTAAATAAAAATGACTTATAAGAACGATGATAAGGATAATGAATTTAATTATGATTTATAAAGAAATATATTATGTTGAAAATGTGGATCAATTACTGATATTCTATCTTTGTTATTTTGTTAAATTTAACAAAAAAATTAATTTAATTGATTTGTATGCTCATCTTATATAATTATACTTTTAATGTGTTAATTTGTTATTTTATTATATTTTCAAAAAAAAAATATTTTATTATTATTTAAAATTGATACACCACAAATTATATATTTCTAAAATCACTACACCTACCCACCACCATAAATTAGATATTTCTAAAATCATCGCATCTCGTACCACTAACCTTGTGCAACGTATTATTTATAGTGCGATCCCAAAATTATAAATTGATACATATTTGAACAAATCATGATATAAGATTTTATTGAAAAAAATGTAAAGTTTCATTAAATCAAATAATAACCATTGTCCCCATCAACCAACAAAAGACCTATGATGAGCAATATTTTCATATCGGACATTACACCGTTGGTATACTGTCTGGTACGTCAAATACCGGGTATTAGGGTCGGTTTTCGGTTATTTCTAATCCGACCCTAAGAAAACTAATTAAATATTATTTTTTACAAAAATAAAATAATATTTAGTATCGACCAGTATACCAGTCATACTGCTCATATCGGTCCGGAATGGTACGGAATTCGAGATCGATATGAAAACATTAAGAATGAGTGGCATTCAAACGACCTCAAAAATTTATCACAAAATGTAAACGCTTGAAGTAATTCATTGAGTTTTATCTGTACATTTAACCTCAATGTTTAATGATATTAAAATAATATAATTGTGATGTAGGATAATTTTGTACTTCCTACAAGATTTCTTTTGTAAATACCAAGTGGTTACGCTAGTATCAATTACATCATATCAAATTAGGCAATGAGAATTTTAGTACATTCTAACAAACTAACCAAAATTCTAAAATATTTTACTGTAGTAAAAATCGCATCTATCAATTTAAGATGTAAATGATTTATACAATAATAATATTATTATAATTAATTAGTATCTACATCAAAATATTGATATTTAATAAATATATGTTAAAAAGTATAAGTGTCCCGATATTGGTATTGTTTGGAACGACGGTCCACCGTCTAGTACGGTGAACGTGCCGTAGTTGTATTTTATTGTAACTAAACATTATTAATAAATGCGTTCGTGTACCGCAGAAAACAGCGGTGAATTCACAATTGGTTTATACCAACGACCAACAAAACGTACCTTTCAAATATCAATTTTACCATTGACAAATTATAATTTAATTTTTTTAAAAAAATAATTTTTATCAAGAACTTTTTATATTTTATCAATTACATATTCAAACTATAAAAATATATATAACAATTTTTAAATACGAATTTATCCTAAAATATTATGAAATATAATTTTTAAGTTATAAAAAATTATTTAAAAATAAGGGCAAAAAATGTCATTTTATGACATCACGATTACTGTATCGCAATTTCAAAAACTTTTTTTTAAATCACGATCAGTTCAACTCACTGCACAGTACAATAACACTTTAAATATGATTAACAATAAATTGCACATTTTAAAATTTAAATAATTTATGAGAGCTACTTAAGAATTGGTCGTATCATTTAATATAATTTAGATGGTAACAATATTGTTATAAACTTATAATAGATGAATATTACATCAATTTACGTCATTTTTCACCTAGATAATAGAATTATGTTGACTAATATTGAAGTTTTTTGGTAACATAATATCATTAAATCAACTATATATATTGATGAATAATTGCCATTTTATGGCGTCCTTATTTTATCACTAGGTTCGTGAATTTGATCTTGTCCGCGCGGACCTGATGGGATGAAAGGATCAACCTATAATACGATATTTATTATTTTTTAAGAAAAACTAATAATTATATAAAATTGGAAAATAAAATATAATCACATTGAAATTTTACAATGCAATATTTTATCAAATTTTTTTTTGTGTAAATAATTAGCGAAATTATTTATCTCAAATTAATGAAACAAATATTAATATTAATCATGATAAAGTAATAATAACTACACATGGATGATGACAAGAGTTGATAATTAATTATTTTAATCTCTAGCACCATAAAAATAGCATTTCAAATTAAAAATAATATAATTTATCTAACAAGTTCTTTCTCACTTTATGATCACATATTTTTCGACTCTTTTATCTAAAATATCACATCTATTATTTGTTGGACAAATAATCAATTGATATAAAAGAAATTAACAACAATTTAGTATAAAAATAAACCTTAATCGTGTTCGTTTGAGTTTATTCTAATACATATTCAATTTATATAGAATAAGGTGGGGTTGAATACTATTCGATAAAACTCCAAGTATTGAATCAAATACTGGTTATTTACCGAACCGATGCCGAAGTTTAAAAATCCATTGATATTCAGTTTTATTTTTTTGTCATTTTTGGTGTCCCTTTGGATATAAAGGTAAATTTATCGAATATAATAAATTATTTAATTAAAAAATAATAATTTATACACTAAATTATATAATATAAGATTTAAGGTTGATAAGGGCATTACAACTCTTAGGGATGTTATTCGATTCGAACTCTATATGTTCATATTTTTATTCGAACATGTTCATATTCGTTCGTATTTTATTTGAACGGGAATTCATATTCGAACATTATTCAAATACTTATATGAATTTTCATTTCCGTTCGAATAACTTTTTCGAACGATCAATTTAAATTTTTGCGAATTTAATATTGAAATTCAATATACTAAAAATTGATTTTTTGGATAAAAATTTAAAATTTAAATGAATATAATTTCATATTTAGAGGAAAATAAGAAAAAATATTATAATATCTATAATTCTATAAAAAATGAAAATTTGAATGATGTGAAATATGATAGAGTAGAGTTTTTTAAATTTTAATATTTAATAATATATTGATATTAAATAAAATAATATATTCGCTAACGAATGTTCATATTTGTTCACGAAAATATTCATGCTCGTTCAAATTATGAACGAACATGAAAAAATGTTTGAATAAAGTTCATATTTATATTCAAACGAACGAACAAAATCATATACAAACCGAACACATTTCGAACACGAATTGTTCGGATCGCATAACAATCTAACGTTATCAGTCTTGATAGTCGTTTCTTTTTACTTCACATTAGTTTTTTCTTTCTCAATGTTATCATTTTCTTTCTTCAATATTAATTTAATATTTAAATAAATTAAATATCATTTTAGATCTACATCCTTATCTATACACTTATATTTAAAGAATATTCATCCCAAAAGATGACTAAACACTTATCTATACACTTATTATTTTAGGGCATCTCCATCATTGAACGAACAATCTGACATGATGACGTCTGGACGTCCGTTCACCCAATGATGTGTATAATCTACCGACTGTCCGACATCTCCATCAATGGGCGAACAATCTTACGTGACATCTATACATCCGTCCACCTATTGATGTGTATAATCTACCGATTGTCCGATTATCCGAGAGTGTCTTTGTTATCTTAATTTTTTATTTTAAATAATATTTTATTTGTTTTATTATATATTCATTTTAATTTTATATTATATATTAAATTACTATATTGTATTATATATATATATATAATTATTTTTAATAATTTTAATTTTTACAAAATTTGTAGAATATAATTAGTACATGTGATATTTAGTTTATTTTCTATAAGTATTTTGTATTTATATTTTACGAAATTAAAACTAATTTAATTGAATTTTATAATATTTTACACTATGTGATTGATTTTATTAAATATAAATAATTATATATGATACATTTTGTTTCTCGTAATTGTTGTATTTAAAATTTTGTAGTTCAATTTTGTTTTCTATTTAGAAATATTTGTTTTTTACTTATTAATTAAAATAGAAAATTATATATAATAAAAGTATGAATGTTCACATAAATATAAAGTAATGAAAGAAAATTTGTTTCAATTAAATATTAAATTAATATTGAAAAAAGAGAAAAATGAATAGATTGAATAGTGGCACTATGAGTGTGATATGTTTGGATAAGTAATGAATAATTAATACTCAAAATATGTAATTTTAATTTTTTTGTACTATATACTCTAACATAAATATTACTGAAAAAACGTTCTATTTAAGGAATGAGAAACATGTTCATGTCGGGCTTGTAATAACACTTCACAAACAAACGTGCGAACTAACTATTTTCACCCACAATCATCAACGATTAACTCATGCCGCCCGCCGACCTTCCCCGTCTTCTTTTCATCCTCTGTCTTCTCTCTGCCGCCGCCTCCACCGCCGCTGCCGACGAAGTTCAGACCCTTTTATCGATCAAAGCCGCTTTTGAAGGTTCCAACACGAGGGTGTTCGATTCTTGGGTGACCCATAATTCAGTATGCAATTTCTCTGGTATAACTTGTGCTTCCGATGGAAAAAGTGTAAGAGAAATTGAGCTTTCTAAACAAAATCTTACTGGGCTTGTACCTGTAACTCATTTCTGTCGTCTTCTATCTTTACAAAAGCTTTCACTAGGGTTTAATTATCTCTTTGGCTCTGTACCCACAAGCTTGAATGATTGTTTTGAGATGAGATATTTAGACATGGGAAATAATTTCTTCACTGGTTCTTTCCCTGATATCTCTTCTTTGAATCAGCTCGTCACTTTGTATGTGAATTCCAGTGGATTTTCAGGGCTATTTCCATGGAACTCTTTAAGGAATAAGACTAATCTTCGAGTTCTTAGCGTTGGAGATAACCCATTTGATAGAATGGTGTTGCCTTCTGTGATTCTGAATCTTACGATGCTTAATGTTCTGTTCATGTCAAACTGCAGCGTTTATGGGAAAATCCCAGAAGAAATTGGGAATCTTGATCGTCTTCTCCGGTTAGAACTGTCGTTGAATTATCTCTCCGGCGAGATTCCGCCGGGGATTACTAAGCTGAACAAGCTATGGATGCTTGAGCTTTGGTCAAATGAGTTCACCGGAGAATTTCCTTATGGGTTTCGGAACTTGACGAATTTGGAGTTTTTTGATGCTTCGGGGAATAATCTGAGTGGAAATCTTTCAGAAATTGGATACTTGAACAAGTTAATAAGTCTGCAGCTCTTTAAAAATCAATTCACCGGCGAAGTCCCGGAGGCGTTTGGTGGTTTTTTGAACTTGGTGAACTTGTCGCTTTATACTAATAATCTTACCGGCCGGTTGCCGGCGGATCTGGGCTCATGGGCAAGCTTTAATTTGATAGATGTATCGAATAATTCATTAACTGGACCAATTCCGCCGAATATGTGCAAGAAGGGAGCTATGATAAAGCTCCTTATGTTGAAAAATAATTTCTCCGGTGAAATTCCGGCGACTTACGCCGCCTGTACGACGCTGATTCGATTTCGGGTCAGGAATAATTCACTCTCTGGCCGAGTTCCTGACAGAATATGGGGACTGCCCAATGCAGAAATCATCGATCTGGCCGGGAATAACTTTGAAGGGGAAGTGACTTCCGATATCGCGAAGGCAAAATCTCTGGCACAGCTTTTTCTATGGAGTAACAGGTTTTCCGGTGAACTTCCGCCGGAGATTTCAGAAGCTAGTTCTCTTGTATCCATGAATTTGAAATCCAACCAGTTTTCCGGCCAAATTCCGGCCACCATTGGGAAACTAAAGCAACTCACAAGTCTTAATCTTCAGGGGAACACCTTTTCTGGTTCAATACCCATCTCTTTAGGCTTATGCAAGTCCATCAACGAAATCAACTTGGCCGGAAACGCACTCTCCGGTCATATTCCGACCTCTCTAGGTTCATTACCAGCTTTGAATTTCTTAAACCTGTCTAGAAACCAACTCTCCGGTCAAATTCCGGCGACTTTCTCCTCCCTACAACTGAATCTCCTTGATCTTTCAAATAACAATCTGACTGGTCCAATTCCAGATTCACTTCTAACAGATACTGATAATGTAAGCTTTACCGGGAACAATGGCCTTTGCAGCAACAAAATGAAGAGATTCCGACAGTGTTCGTCGCATTCCGGCAAGTCCCTTCACTTCCCAATGTTGCTAACGTCGGTTTTTATCACTCTGTTCATTCTCATAGCCGCTTTCATATACATAAAGAACAAGCTCAAACGCAGGTATGAGAAATCATGGAATATTAAGTCTTTCCACATGCTCAATTTTACAGAAGAAGACATTATTGATTCTATCAAGCGGGAGAATCTTATCGGAAAAGGCGCCTCCGGCGAAGTTTACCGTGTTGTTCTCCCAAGCAGCGGCGAACAACTCGCCGTGAAACATATATGGCACCCTGAAAACCAAAAGATCACGAACTCAACTCAAATTTTCTCAAATAATCGAGTAAAACTACGAGGATTTGAAACGGAAGTTCGAATCTTGAGTTCTATACGCCATATAAACGTAGTGAAACTCTTCTGCAGTATAACCAGCCAAGACTCAAGCCTACTAGTTTACGAATATATGCCTAATGGAAGCTTATGGGACAAACTCCATACCTCAAAGAAGACAGCTTTGAACTGGAAAACGAGGTACGAAATCGCAGTCGGTGCAGCCAGAGGACTGGAATATCTCCACCACGGCTGCGAGAAACCCCTTCTACACCGCGATGTAAAGTCAAGCAATATTCTTCTAGACGAGAATCTACAACCTCGAATTGCAGATTTTGGCTTAGCCAAGATCGTCCAACCTGATTCAACCACAACTTCCACTCAAATCATCGCCGGAACACACGGATACATCGCCCCAGGTAAAGTAAACACATACAATCCAATTCCATCAGTCTAACCCATACAATGAAATGATAACTTACATACATGTTTCCTGTGTAGAATATGGCTACAGCAACAAGGTGAACGAGAAGAGCGATATATATAGCTTCGGAGTAGTGTTAATGGAGCTTGTGACCGGGAAAATGCCGATCGATTCAAAATATGGGGAAAATAGGGATCTGGTGGAGTGGGTTTGTACCAAATTGAAATCCAAGGAAACTGCAAAATGCCTATTGGAGATGGAAATTGAAGACACTTACAGAGAAAGCTCAGTCAAAGTGATGAAGATCGCCATTCTTTGTACGGCTAGGGTTCCGTCTTCTAGACCAAGTATGAAACGCGTCGTCCAAATGCTTGAGGAAGCTCGGCCTGCCTCTGAATCCGTAGCCATTTCAATGTAAATCAATTTAAAATTTTCAAATTAATTTAATTAATCATTAATTATATTTTGATATACTTTCTGATTAAATTAAAAAAAAATCATTTTGTATGATTAAAACGGTCCATGAAAATTCCTTATGGGTATGATATAATATATTATTCATTTTAACAACAAGACTTAAATAATTAATATAGTGCATTAATAGTTTATTTAAATATACACTAACATTTAATGGGTATAGCCAACATGCAAGATAGTCCTAATTAAGTTTTGTTCTTAGATTTGTTATTGTGACAATAATGATACATATATTAAGGTTGTCATTCGTTTCGAACAAATCGAACTCAACATTTTTATATTCGTTCATATTTTTATTTAAACATTCTTTATATTCAATCATATTTTATTTGAATATGAATTCATGTTCGGCATTACTCAAATACGTATATGAATATTCATGTTCGTTTGTATAACTTGCTCGAATATTTTTGAACAATATTTTCAATTTAACATTGAAATTCAATATACTAAAATTATTATTTTAATCTAAAAATGAAAATTTAAAATAGTATAATCTCATAGTTATAGAATAAAATAAAAATGTTATAATACATTTAATTCAATAAAAAATAGAAAATATTATAGATATAATTTGAATATTAATATAAATATAAATATTATAATTGTTTTAAATATTAATATTTAATAATATATTAATATTAAATATAAATAATATAATATATTTATTCAATAACATCCCTATTTATTCACAAAAACATTTATTTTCATTTAAATTATGAACGAATATGAAAAATGTTCAAAAATAGTTAATATTTATATTTGACGAACGAACACGATCATTATTAATAAAATACGAGCTATTCGGATAGCATAACAACACAAACTCAAATTACATAATTGACCCTTCAAACTTGCAATGGATGTATTGATAATATCCTTGTAGTTATTAAATTGTTTGAATCGCCCTCCAACTTTTATATTTGCATATTTAATTCCTAAATATGTAAAACTATTATGATTTGACTTTAACATTCACTAGACTTATGCTAATTTGTATTTGAGTGTTTAAACTTTAAAAAGTAATGATTATGCCTCTAAATATATAAAAATTCAAAAACAACACATAAGTTATCAAAATCGATCACGAAAAAATTGATGTAAAACTGATATTATTAAATAGATTATCATTCTTGAATGATCGAGCTTCAATTGATATATATGCACTTTCTAAACTTTACACAATTTTAAAATTAGGGTTTTATCGATATAATTTTTTTTATAAATATGTATGTAGTGCATGATTAATATTGGATATTGCAAGATTCATTCGAATTCGTAGAATACACTACACCCAATTGGAATTTGTATGGGTGCCATATATGCTATCGGGTGTATAAATTTTTTAAAATAAATAAAAATTGATTCGTGTTAAATATTACGTAATGCAACACATATACCGAATTAATTTAATCAATAAATATTTAACATGATTTAATTAAATTTATAATAAAATAAGCAATCTGATACCTTATTAAATACAATATTATAATATTTTGGTAAAAAAATACCTGACAAAAGTAATTGTGGTCGGTCCAGCCCACAGAATATTATTTCTGTGCCTTACTTATCCATGTGGGCTCTCATTCCCACTCATGGTTATTAAATATCTTTTCTTATAAATAAATGAGTTTTATCCAGTGTGTGGATAGTATCCCGTCCGGTATGTCAAATTTCGTTTGATATCGATATTTTTTTTCGTATCGTCCGGTACCGGGTATTAAGATCGATTTACGGGTTTTTCGGGTCTGATCCTAAAAAATTAATTAAATATTATTTTTTTAAATATAAAATAAAATAAAATTTGGTACTGGCCGGTATACCAATCAGTATACCGATCGTACCGGTCCGGAGCGGTACGTAATTCCGGACCGATATGAAAACATTGGTTTTATCTTCTTTTGAATTTATATGAAAATTTTAAATATACTTATTTTGATTGATATTTAAATAGAATACATATAGGCATGAGTTTTATATTGATATGATATCTTGTTTAATTTAGGAAAAAATAGATATAAAATTTGTTGAATTTTTTTATTCTTACATTTGGAATTATAAATAATGTAAATTGAGAATGAATTAAAAAATTATTTATTTTATTTAGTTTAATAATTTAATTTATTTATTATTCTACTACATATCCAATATAAGAGTGCATTGAGTTAGTCTAGTGTATCATTTGATACCGATTTTTAAAATATTTTGTTTTATAAAAGAGTTATATATCACCAAGTAGGGTGTTTAGTACGACATTGTTTTAAAAAATAGAATAATAGTACTAAATAATTTTGATTATAGTACTAAATAATTTTGTATTAGAAAAATATAAATATATTGTCTTTAAATTCTTTTTGACAATTAGATAATTTTTCAAAACATTTCGACCAATGTTTTCATACCGGATTAAGGTATTTATTTACATCAAATATTGGGATTGATCGGTATTTTTTTTCGTACCCTACGGTACCAGATATTAGGGTCGGTTTCCGATTTAAAAAATAAAATAATATTTGGAATTCCAGACATGTATGAAAACATTGATTTCGACATACTATACATTAATTTAAAAATACTTATTTATAATTTCACACTAATTAATTATAAATAATTTATATTTGTTGTATTTTTTTATACAATTACGCACTCGTTGTGCACACTGCACGTGATGCGCAATAGGTGTGTTGGGTTGCAATCAAAAGAGATTAAAATAGAAATTGATCACCATGTTTTCATATAAGCCATTACAGTTATTTTTTCGTTACCGCCGATATCAAGTATTAGGGTCGATCCTCGGGTTTTTTCATGTTCGACCCAAAAAACTAAATAAATATTATTTTAAAAAAATAAAATAAAATTTGGTTCCAATCAGTATACCGTCCGATATATCGATGTATACAGATATGGAAACATTAATCATCATGATACATATTTACCGGTTATGTACAATATACCTTAATTAGTTTAAATACAACACGATCGAATTAAGAGTAGACATGCTCATATTACAAGATGCACATTGGTTAAAGATAAACTCTAAAATTTAATTTATAAAAAGGGATTTTGGTGACACCTAATTGTCATGTGATGAAATTATTGATGTCACTAACACATAAATAATTAAATAATTATATAGTTTAATGACTTATCTGATCCGCATAAGAAAATTCCACGTTTCAATATAAAAAAATAAGTTGTCTCCATCGAAACATTTCTTCCAACTTTAGTTTAGATATTTACGGGCGAAGCTCCCAAAAAGTACCCACAGTTTGGGCATTAAGACAAAATTGGTCCCCAAATTTGTGTAATTTTGACAATTATAGTCTATATAATTTTGTAATGCCAAAATTAATCCCCACTGTTTACACGGATAAGCAAAACAAGTCATCATTGTTTATTTTGTTTAACAAAATAGACTCTCAAAATTTTTTATTTTGACAATTGAAGTTCCCAATAAAAAAATATTGTACTATTGATCATTGTAATTTGAATCTTATAGCAATATCGGTCCCTAACGGCATTAGTTGTGACCAAATTTGTTTATTGAGACAATTTTGGTCCAAAACTTTGAATTATGAACAATTGTAGTACCCAAAGTTTGAATATGATTATTTGATCCACATACTTTTGAATATGTTGCAGTTTTGATATCCATTTTGATATTGCATTACTTTTTTTGGATTTAAGCATTTGATGAGTATCGTTACTAATGAATATCGTAAGATGAATTAAAAAATAACTAATAAAAAAAACAAATACGAGTATTCATGTTGAATTTAACAAACTGTAAATACATTTCACTTACCTTATCCATAGTAAATACGAGTTTTATGTTGAATTTAAACGAGTTGAGTTCAATTTATTTGTAGTTGTTAATATTATAATTCGAACTGAAAAACTTGCTGGAACAATATTCATATTTTTAAAATTGTGATCATGTTCATATTCATGTACGTATTCGTATTCGTTTTTCATGATCGTATTCATGTTCATTTGTGTTTGTATATGTTCTTTTTGTGTTAGAATCCATCCGTTTTCGTGTTAAAAAATATTAAAATATAAAAAATGTCTCACATCTTAATGTACTATAATACATGAATTGCTCTAACTTACTAGCAACCCTAACCAAGAAATGAATCATTTAATAACTTATTGTAATATTACCGATCTTATAAATTATAATATTTCTAGTTTCATATTCAATTTAATAGATATAATTTAACACGGCCTTCGACCAATGTATATGGGAAGTGAATTACTTATAGTTAATTTGATTTGAGACCTTATAAATTACATGTAAAATATTATTATATTTCTTATAAATTAAAATATTTCTAAAAACTTAATCATTACTTTTGGGTCTATTTTGGCAAATAGACATATGCAAAATTTTTGTTTGCGAAATAACCTCATATTATAAAAAACTGGGTAAATGGACATGGGTTTCTATATTTTAATAAAAATAAATAAATAATTTTATATATTACTTAAATATATTAATTAAAAATATATAATAAATTAAATTATTATATATTAAATAATGTTTTAATATCTATCCAAAATTTTGTAATGATTCAAAATTTCGTAAGGATTTGGATCAGTACGAAATATTAATTTTTTATTATTTATTTCAAAGCCCCAACCCGGAAACCCGATACCGGTCCAATTAACGGTGCCGTTCGTTTTCTGTCGTACCGATCAATATGAAAACATTGATATTAAGATCGAATTGACTTTAACGAGTTTAAATTCAAAATATTTACATTGTAAAAGAATTTAAATTACGATATAAAAATATTGATAAAATATTATATTGGGTGACACGTGAAATACAAGACATCAACCAATATATCAATCATACTCTACGGATCGCAATATATGTTTTCATATTGATCAATATGTGAAATATATGGCGGTATCGAGTTATAGTACCTGATACTAGTCGGTGTTTTTATATCATAATTTCACATATCGATCGATATGAAACATATGTTCTGATTCAGGATGTATGAACAATATATCAGTTGATATCCGGTATTTATGTGTCGCACGATATGATATTTATTAATATTTCGATCGTAATTTAATTTATTTTAGCAAATTCTTAAGATTTATTAAACGAATTTAATTATTTTTACAACGTAAGTGTATTGAATTCAAACCCGTTAAATTCAATTCAATTTTAATATCAATGTTTTTATACTGGTTGGTACGACGAAAACCGGGTGGCACCAGTATTTGGACCGGTACCGAGTTTTCCAAATAGATCTGGAAAAAATAAATTAGTAATATTTATTACCGCTCCAAATCGATACAAAATTTCGGATCATTACGAAATTTCGGATATGTATGAAAACATTATTTAATATATCATAATTTAATTTATTATATATTTTTAATTAATATATATAAATTATTTATTTATTTTTATTAAAATACAGAAACGCATATCATTTCACGAATGCTTTTGAAACACATGTTATTTACCAATTTTATATAAAACTATGCTATATCGCAAACAAAAATTTTGCATAGGGCTATTTGGCCAAGTTCCCTCTTTTGCAACATGGTGTTGTCATGTTCACTCTTATAAATTTCCAATAAATCATTAATTTCAATCATACCCATATTAAGTGGTATTTAAACAAATTTTAAATAATCGTTGGTACAAGTTTTAAGCTAATCAAGTCAGATTTAACTTGTTTAATTTGAAAATATATATATATATATATAATTTGTAATTTTTTAATGAATAATGTTTATTATTAACTCGAACTTCAAAATAATGTAAATAGAATATTTCCTCAATTTGTAAATTTCATATAAAACTCTTAGAATTATTATAATACATGTTGTTGAGTAAATGATATACCCTTAAAATTTATAAATTACATGATTGACACCGAAATTGCAAAATCGTTTATATTTAACTTTAATACTCGTTATATTTTAAATACATCTATAATTTATATTTAACCCCTTAATCTTAAAAAAATATAATGAGTATATCTATTAACTTTGAAAAATTTAAAAATAAGATATATATTATCAAAATCACTCACACGAGGAAAGAAAACCACTACTATTCATTTAATCTCATTCTTAATCAAATTGAAACTTCAAAAGCTTTACCTACAATTTTTAAAATTTTGAGTTATCGTCTTTATGCTATTTTAGACATCAAATAACATTATCGTAATTTTCTCTTTTTTTAATCTTATTTTTTCGAAATTGATACATTTATGGGATATAATTGTATTGAACTCGCTACCAATTTTTAAAACATCAATCATATCCTCGTACAAATGTGATGTTTATGAATAGCATATATTAAAGTATCTGTGAGGTATAAATAAGTGATTCTCCAATAATAAATGCGTAGTAAATAGAGACACGCATGCACAAAAACAAAGAGAAAAGGAATCATTTAGTTGTCTTTATTTATATATCTTTTTTAGAATTAAGTAGTGAATAAATACCTCAGACCTGGTCTGGTTCACTGTAAAGCAAAGCAACCATTCTTCACAAACCCCCCGCACCCCAGATATTTTTATTCATCTGAGATGACAGGCCAAATACCCTGTAAACAAAACGTGGAGAATATTAACAACGAGGAAGAAGAAGATAAACTTGGCGTACCGAGGAAATTCTCCGGCGGGTTAAGCTTTTCTCCGGCGATGAAAGCGGTGGTTGTTGGGTATGCACTTACATCTAAGAAAGTTAGAAGCTTTTTGCAACCCAATTTTGAGAGATTGGCTAGGTACCTCAATCTTATCTCCATTTCTCTTGCTTTTTAAGCTCTTATAAATAAGAAGTTTACCTGTATTCATTTTCATTCATCTTCTGTGCCTCCTGTGGATAAAAAAAACAGAGAAAGAATCGTGATAAGTATGATGAAGATCTGGGATTGAAACGCTACAGTTCAGTAGCATCAGTCTCTATCCAATATAAAGAATATTCTATTCTGAATATACTTAAGAATTAGTGTCAACCACTACAAACATTTAATAATAAGCAGGAGGATATTTGTGGATAACAATAAAATCATAAAGCAAGTGGCATATGTTCTCTTGTCTATTGTAGAAGAGATGAAACTAATGTCATTATCATTGTAAAAATATCACTTCAATCTGCTATATTCATATTAGATCTTTCAAAGGGATTAAAAAAACCTGGTTGTGTTGAAAGGCAGCAATTATCTGTCATATTCTCGCAGGATTATAACATGCTGTCAAATTCTAATGATTCAATGTGATGGCGAAAGTTATATTTACCTTTGTGTTGCAGGACCAAGGGAATTCTGTTTGTAGCTATAGATCAAACCAGAGCCTTGATGGATCAAGGTCCTTTCGACATTGTGCTGCACAAGGTAAACTGATCTCTGTAAGCCTTACAAAATTCCATCTATTGTGACGTTTTCTATTCTTTTATGTAGTTATCTGGAAAGGAATGGAGAAGGGTACTCGAGGATTACCGGGATGCACATCCTGAGGTTACAGTTCTTGATCCTCCAGACGCCATACAGCAACTTCACAATCGTCAATCGATGCTCCAAGATGTTGCTAATCTTGATCTCTCGGTCCCTTGTGGTAACTAGATGTAAATAATGTTAAATTTCATGAGAGAAGTGTGATTGAATATAACGTATAAGAATGAAGAGACCATACCGTAAAAGACTTGAACAAGTTGTGTTTAGTATGCTTGTTTCATGGCTTGAGCATTTTCACAACACATTTAAATGTGCAGGGAAAGTTGGTGTTCCAAAACAGCTGGTAATTGAGAAAGATCCATTATCAATCCCTGCTGCAGTTAAGAACACTGGCCTGAAGCTACCAATTGGTATAAAGTTTCTCTTTTCATTACTTGAACTTGTGCTAAAAACAACTAATTTTCATGCAGTGGCTAAGCCTTTGATAGCCAACTCTCATGAGATATCACTCGCATACAACGAGCCCTCTCTCAAGAATCTAGAGCCTCCGCTTGTTCTCCAAGAATTCATTAATCACGGTAACAAAAATTGCATAACAATAGATAGACCAAGAGTATGTGAATCTCATTAGATTTGATTCCATAGGAGGTGTGCTCTTCAAAGTTTTCGTTGTGGGAGAAGCAATAAAAGTTCTCAAGCGTTTTTCCCTTCCAAATGTCAGTAAGCGTGAACTTTCCAAAACCTCTGAAGTTCTTCATTTCCCTCGAGTTTCTTGTGCTGCAGCGTCCGCTGATGAAGCCGACTTAGATCCTTGCATTGCTGGTGAGTTTATTACTCTAAATAACTTGAAGTTACAAAAGCTTTTTTTACCCATAAGTTGTGTTTTCTCCCTGCAGAGCTTCCTCCACGCCCTTTACTTGAGACATTAGCTGAGGAACTAAGGAGAAGACTGGTATATCTCATCATTTATGGGACGATCCGGAATCCCGATTCATAAAAGCCCATATTAACTTCGATTCATATACTAATCGGGATTCCGGATCGTCACAATTTACTACAATTCTAGTAATATTACCACAACTCCAGGCTATAGAGAATCCTGATCATTGTCTTCTTTGCCTTTTACAAACAGGGTCTTACGCTGTTCAACTTTGACATAATACGAGAGTATGGCACAAAGGATAATTATTATGTAATCGATATCAACTATTTTCCAGGTAATCAAATTTCAAAATTCATTGATCAGCAACATTAAGAGCAATCAACAGCACTTACCTCACTGTGATCTTCAGGATATGGGAAGATGCCTGAATACGAGCACATATTCACAGACTTCCTATTGAGCCTGGTTCAGAGGAAATAGTTTTAAGCGTAAACCTTCTGCTCCAGAAACCATGATACCAACGATCGCAATACATTCCCTTTAATTCCGAAAGCCAGATAAATTACCCTGCGTTTTTGTGAATAGTGTTTGTTTTCGCCAATACAGAAAAATGTTGTTCCTCATGCTTAAGCAGCTTAACTGTATGAATACCATATTCACCGATAGCTCAAGAAACTCCAAGTAGTGCAGGGATCAGCAATTTCAGATGCGATACACAGCTTAGAGAATTACGTCGAGCACCTTGCAGATGCGAGCAAACCAGATCACAATTCACAACAGATGGGCCAATATCCCTTTCTCTTCACGGAACAATGCGTTGAAATGATTCCATTGCCACCCTACCGCGGACCTACAACAGGACCCAAATACTCAGGCCGATGTCCATAATATCGCCCTCGTTGCCATAGATTCCGGCTATGGTATGCATAAACTCTGACATAGGGCCTTCTTCAATCTACCTCCAAACAATATATTTTTATTTTACACATCATTTTTCTATATCTCTACTTTATTTTCTCTTTCCTCAATAATATATCAAAATATTAATAAAACAAGTTTTTTAAGATAATTATATTATTGTCTGAACATTTATTATTTTAATATTTTATTTTTATTAGTTAGTTATATTATTAAAAAAAAAATTCATTTAACTTTTTTAAGATAAATATTATTTAAGGTTTAAAAGAAACTCTATATGGGTTCATGAGCAAATTCTTCGGTTTCAAATTATGGGTTCTACTTTAAAAATCAGGGATAGTTTTATAAAAAAACAATCGGAAAGAAATAACATATATAAAATTTTCAAAATGAAAGAAATACAGTATACATAAACAACAATATAACCGATATTCTTCACAAATTTTTAGATGAAGAAGAATTACCACCCCTACTGCAACACGTAAGTTTCAAAGGGAAAGAAATATTTTTTTAAAAAAAGAATTTGAAGAAACGGAAAGACCATAGGACATTCTCTCTTCGGACAATAGCGGAGGACATCCACGTTGGCGGACAAAACAAATGACATGACAATTTTTATTGTTGGACGGACATAAATTTACCAAAATTGTGAAAATTTGAGATTGAATACATCGTTTTCTAATTTTTTATGTTTAATATTATATCAATATTTTGTGTATAAATGAATATTATAATACCATAATTTACTAAATAAATTTGAAAATTACGATCATTATATTTCAATCCACTACACTATATCACACTACACTTCAATTTAAAAAAAATGAATCAAGTTTTAATAAATTAAGGTGTAGTAAGATTTTGTAAACATTGGTAAGTAAACAAGACATTGATGTTCATGAATTTGAAAAGTGATAGTAAATTGCAAACATCATAATGTTTCTATACTGATCCGTAATTCCGTTTCGATGCAAACCGATATGATTGGTACCACCGATATATTGTCCAGTAGACGGATGGGTATTAATTTTATTTATTTTCTAATTTTTTAAATATTTTTTCTTTTATTTTTTTATGGATCAATCCCAAAAAACCCAGATTAAATCTGAAACACGATACTGACGGTACCGATCGGTCAAAATAACAATCCTGCCCGAATTCGATGTACTGGACCATATATTTTCATAAATTGAAATACAATGAAAGATCATACTTTTGCATTCCTAAAAACTTTATTTTCATAAATTGAAATACAAATATTAATAAAATAAATCATTAAGTAACGCATGTGATTCGCTGCGTTGTTGCAGACCACGTTCAAGCTGTTGGTTGCAGCAATTAACTAACTAAATAAAAATAAATAAATAATAAATAATAGTCCGACAGGTCACGTGTCTTCCCTTGCTAATGCAGAATTTCTCTTAGATTCTGGACCCACTAGACCAAAATAATAGAGGGATGTACTAACAAAAAATCATTATTTAGAAATAAAAATAAATATACTAATCATGATTAAAATAATAATAAAACCATATCTATGACATAATATAATAAATTATAAAAAATATTAGCTATATTTCATATAGAAAAGTATAAATACTACACCCTAAATTTAGTTTAAACACTTCCAATAAAGTTAAAAATTTATATATTTAACATTTAAAGATTCAAATCATTTAAAAATAATATTCAAGTTAATATTATTGTTATTCTAAATGAATGATTTTTATAATTAATACGTTATTTTTGAAATTTTCAAGTTCTATAAACATAATCATTATACAATTTTAAGGTTAATATGCCAAATAAAATATTATTTATTTAAAATATTAGAGAATATTATAATCAAACGTTAATGTATTAAATCTTAGAGAGTCAAATACATAATTATCAAATACCCTTTACAAATTTTTAATGTTTATGAATTAATATAACAAATTATAATAACTTCGAATATTTATTTTATAATTTTATAATTTTGATAGCATGATATTTATTTTTATTGTTGAGCTTGAGGGATGTCCTACATATTTTCAAATTAAGATATCTTACTAAAATGCTTAAGGTATAGAAGATACAATACCTAATATCATTTAGTTATTTTTCATTAAGATTTATAGTTGAATATTTTTATGTTGAAAATATGTAATTATTAATAAAAATTAGTAAATACATTAATAGAATAATTATTAACATTTGAGACCTAAGAATTGAGTGAAGAACACACAACAAACTCATGAAGTAAATAGAAATTGATTATTCAAAATGATCCAATATTATTTTTTGATATTTTAGGCAATATAAGTCCTACGTTGTCGAAGTATTATTATTGTTTTAAATTTCCGATATACCGACTTGATATACTTCAAATTTCACACATACTGGTTTTGAACGTTATTTAAATAAAATATAAGTTCATACAAGTTTTTAATGAGTTGAGTTTGGATTTAATTTGTTTGATTTGAGGAAAAGGAGGTAAAGTTTATGAAATTTTTTTATTCTTATTTTTTAAAGTAAGAAATATAAGTTAAGAATAAATTCAAAAATTAAATATTTTTCTCTAAGTTAATAAATTTTTTATTTTATTATTACGATATATATTCAATAAACATTATCTATATCCACCAATGATTTAAAAAACAATACCCATTGATATAACAGACAAGCTCATTAGATTTGAATGTGTATCGAAATATTAAAATAAATTAAATTATAAATATTCATATTTAATTTTTTGTAAATAAAATCCATACCGACCGATATTTTGCCAAAATACCAACTGGAATCGGTAATACCAAAATTTTCGATATACCGTAAATTTAAAATATTGATATCTTGATATAAATATATTAAAAAACAAAGAGTATAAGTATAAGGAAAAATTAGTAATTTAAAGAGATCGGAATTACAGTGAACTTCCGTTATGTTGGAAGTTGGAACACCCTCCGTGACAGGCTGTCAACAGCTGGATCCCAGGCCTAATTCGCCAACTCCCACCTTTAATTTGTTTAATTAATTTAAAATTGTACAGTTTAAAGATTAAATACAATTACAAAATTAAAATAATAGTAGTATTACAGGTGGAAAATCTGAATTATATTTAAACAAATATTAATTATTATATCAGTTGTAAATTGTAAAGGGTATAAGAGCAGAGTAGGGTCGTTATGCTGTTAGCATTGTTGGAACTTGTAAGGAACTAAACATCTTCTTCTTCTCCTTCTTCTTGTTTCAGTAATTGCCGTCGACTTGCTAGGGGAAGTGAGTTTTTTGGTATGGATCCTTGTCCCTTTGTTAGGGTTACAGTGAGAAATCTCGGCCTGAAATTTCCAGTTGCGGTAAAACCGGCAAGCTCGGCGGTGCATCCTTCATCTTCGCCTTGTTTTTGTGTAATTAGGTTGAAGGGATTTCCATTGCAGAACGCAATCGTACCGTACGTTGCACCGGATAATACCCATTACCCGGATGGAATTTCTCACCCTCCGGCAGCTAGCTTTCATCTTAGTAAGTCTGATATGGACCGGCTAACTGGGAAATCGTCTCTGTTTTTCAGTTCAAAGAAGCCGCGTCTGGTAATATTAGTGTATTCCGGTCGTAATGGTGTTACCTGCGGTCTGAATTCGGGTCGGTTACTGGGGAAAATATACGTACCGTTGGATATGACGGTTGTGGAAACAAGAGCAGTAGTTTTCCACAATGGGTGGATTAGTATGGGTAGAGAGGGGAAGGCTGAGTTTCATTTGATTGTTAAGGCGGAGCCGGAGCCGCGGTTCGTTTTTGAGTTCGACGGCGAGCCTGAATGTAGCCCGCAGATTTTTCAAATCCGTGGAAATTCTCGACAGCCGGTTTTCACATGCGAGTTCAGCTTTCGCTCCGCCGACAGGAATCAACGCTCTAGGTAATCAATCTATGTATTGTTGATGATTCATGTGATGTTCAGAGAATAAACTTTGTTGAATTTTCGTAATCTTGAGTACTTTTCTCTTTGAGTTGTTAATGGGATTCTGTACAGAAAAAGTCACCAGATTGAGTTAAGGAATGGTCCATCTTCTTGCTTTGTTTCAGGCCTTTTCTTGGTGATTCATGTTTAACCATGTGAATACAGATTTGAGTTTTCATTTATGGAACATTTTGGGTTTAATTTACAGATCACTACCGCCGGCGCAATCTAACGGTGGAAGAGGGTGGTTGTCGTCGTTTGGTAGCGAAAGAGAGAGATCTGGAAAAGAACGTAAAGGATGGTCCATCACAATCCACGATCTCTCCGGTTCACCAGTCGCCGTCGCGTCGATGGTGACCCCATTTGTAGCCTCGCCCGGTTCTGACCGGGTTAGCCGGTCTAACCCAGGCTGCTGGCTTATTCTCCGTCCCGGAGACGGTACTTGGAAGCCTTGGGGTCGTTTAGAAGCGTGGCGGGAGCGTAACGCCGTTGACGGCCTCGGTTATCGATTCGAGTTAATTCCAGATTCAGCTTCCGCCGCCGGAGTTCTCTTAGCCGAGTCTACTCTCACTTGCAGCAAAGGAGGAAAATTCGTCATTGACTTATCCAGTAGCCGTTGTGGAACCCCCACCGGAACACCCAGAAGCGCCGGCACTTCTCCAGGTTGCAGCCCAGGCGGCAGCGGCGATTACGGGTTCGGCCTCTGGCCTTATTGTATGTACCGGGGATTCGTAATGGCAGCACATATTGGCGGTAAGGTTCGTATTCGTGGAAAAAGGACGGCACCGAGGGCTGAGGTGAGCGTACAGCAAGTTAACTGTACGGAAGACGCGGCGGTATTTCTTGCACTTTCAGCGGCGGTTGATCTGAGCGTGGAAGCTTGCAAGCTTTTCTCACAGAGTCTTCGGAAGGAACTCTGCCCTCCTCAAGATCTCCATTGTCGGAGGTAGCGCCGGCGGCCGGAATTTGAAGTTGTGTATTTTTTGAGACAAGCTTTGTTTATATTTAGAACAAATGAGCTTGATGAGTTAAATACCATCGTTTATTTTTCAATTTCTTCTTGTATAAATTGATTTATTAAATACATTATTTTAAATTTATAGTATATCAATGTGATATATTGGAAATTTTGAAAGTACCAATTTCGACCTATATAAATCCATACAAGTTTTAACTTTAACTAGGTTCGACATCAAATTTACTTTATTTATAAAATATATATATGAAATTCGTAAAAAATTTATATTTTTTTAAATTAAAAATAAAATAAATTGAGAGGTTTTAAAATAAAGGTTTTATACCTATAAAAGTATTTGTTTTTGTGATACTTTTTCGAAAACTTTCATTATATCTTTATTTATGAAAGAATATCTATATTTATGATCGACAATAACAATTTCTGATATCATATTTGAATTAGAGAGTTTAATTAAAAAATATGATGTAAGAAGCATAGACTAATTAGATTTTAGAAAACGAGATACCATTTTAAAAGATTTATCAAATGAATATGATGAACTACACATCCCATAATTGTAACAAAGTCTATTTTCAACCATTTGATATTTATCGAATTGCCAAAATACTTTTGAATTTTAAGTCCAAAGTTTCAAAGAATTTTGATTCGTGAAAATCTATTCTTTAGCGTAGATTCCAAAATTTTGATTAATTAAAAGATTGGGTTATAAATAATGAAACATAATTTAACAATAATTATTTTAGTTTAAGTGTATTGTCTTAATTTTGGATTAAAAATGATAATATATCAAATTTGGATGATTTTACTAATTTTGATTTTGAAACAAATTTTATAAACTAGTATATATATATATATATATATATGAGAAAATGGTGTCCCTAATGTCTATATTTTGAAGATTTTGCTAAATTTGATTCTCAAATATTTTTTTTTTATTTACCGTCCTTAAACTTTAAATTGTTTTAGTTATTTATATTTAGCATTATAAAAATTGGCAAATTTGATGTTCAAGGTTCATAATTAGTTCTCAAACTTTGAGTAATACAAAATTATTTTAATGGTTTAAACATATTGACATATTGACACCATCAATATTGATTGTTATTTAACCCGTGTTTCTCTTATACTTGTATTATTTTCGGTTGAATATCGATCCATTATATGAGAAATTAAAAAGAGAGATCGAACCGGTTAAATGATCGAAATGAGTTAAAAATTCAAAATGAATTAAATAATTGTGCATTTTCTCTAGATTATTATTTACTTTATTATGTCTTCCAGTACAAATCTTATATAAAGATGTAAGTGATCAAACGATATACAATCGTTACAGAATTTTCATAATTTTAATAAGTTTAACTTACTCAAATTGGAAGACACCTACTTCTAATGTTCAAGTTTTGAGTAAGGAAAATCTAAAGGAAAATCTTTTTGCCGATTAGTTAGGACCTGCAAGCTGGTAAAACGTTTGTTTTCCTATCCATATGGATCAAAAAAATATGGTTTCATGTATCGGCCAGTGAAATCATTTATTATGTTTACGTATAGTTTAGAGTTGTTGTACTAATTTAACCAAAATAAACATTGGTGATAGTAACTAATGCAAAATCAAAACTAATTTAACCTAGTACCTGTTGGAAATCTGGATCAAATCTTCACAGAAGAAACAATGTTAATATTAAATACAATAAATATAAAACAATATCAGAAAGTTAATTTGATCTCATGTATCAAATCTGGTTTAGTGTCGTTTGGCCATGTCGTAATGACATTGAACTTAAGAACAATTCCGGCAAAACCGGTGTTCTCCAGGTTACACAAGCTGCAAGCTCCCTTGCTCAGGAACGATGATTGTTGTCGATGAACTCAGAATCAACACAGAGAAGAATCTCAAAACAAGAACTCAAAGTGTTCTTATATCTCGTATATCCTTCTAACCTTACTATTCTTATTTATAAAAGGAATAAGACACTGTAAGGTTGAAGACTCCACCCTCATCCCAACTAGTTAGGAAAAGTAGGGTTAATGGAAGAAAAAAGTCTCCTGACTTTTTATTATGTAATTAACATAATATTAATAAAGTCATAAACCTTTTAAATATATATAGATAATATAAATATTATCCAACAATCCCCACATATTTAAAAGGTTTTATATAGATTTTGAGTTCAATCACATGAATATAAACACATCGTATCTGGTGTCTTTTGGACTATGAACCAGATCTAGAAAAAGTAATATTACTCACACATGTACAATGGTGAAGCATATAGCTTTTATGAACCATTGAGCATTATTGTGTGATAACGTTCACCAATCATGCTTATATTATCAAACAACCATATTTCAACGCGGTTTTGCGCTAATAGGCCATGCGCGTGCCCGGACTTTCATGAATGCTCCAGAGACTTGTCAAGGTCCCATAGGAGCGGCCTCACTCCACACTCACATAGGTGATTTCATCAAGTGTGTACTGCAATCGACACACCACCCTAAAGGGATATGAAAATCATTAAGTAATCAACCTCATAATATATGCAGTAATGAGTACCTCATGCTCAAACACCATAAGACGACTATATAACGTACCCATCAGGATTAATAGTGACTTAGTTATTACCCATATGAACTTACTTCATGGGATCGCCAATCACATAAGTTGGGTATCCATCACTATTAATCATCAATTGACACTAGTCACATTCCCCTCGATGTTTGAGCAATTTTTTATTTTCCCGAATGGTATAGTCAAAGGACCGGCCAAGTACACTTCCGACTTCTCATGTAATATGGAAATAATTCTATCTCTCAACATCTTATTCACAAAGCATGCTAAAATATATAAGATGTATGATTTTGCAATTATAAGATTTATTCTTAACAATTGCTATTGTAGATTGACAATCACAATATATAGACACAGAGGGTGTTGGTTTTAATCCTAATAGGATTTTTGCTAAGAAGTTTTTCAACAATCTCACTATTAGTCTCACTATTAGTCAGCTCAATCTAACAATTATAGTTTACTTAGATGATTCCAAGTCACATTACCTCACCCAATTAGAATATTATTCACTGGTAGATTTTGATCTCATCTGAATCGGAAATTCAATCTCATCATTGTATCTTCACGTACAACATGTAATCTACCATATCATATACAAAGTATATGGTATCTCTCAAATATTTCATTATAGTTATTTGAATATATTCACATTTATCCACACTAATTGATAAATAAATTTCATCAATTATATATTATATAACTTCTCGTATTACTTTATTTAGGTGATTGCTTGAGACCAAAAATTGAATTTAATAGTCTGCACATCTTGTTCTATTCACACCCCTCAAACCGAGTCACATAGATTTCTTCTTCAATATCATAATTCACAAAAACGGTCTTGATATCCATTACATGAATGACAAGCCTATGGATAGAAACTAACACAATTAGAATACAGATAGAAGTGATTCTAGTCACAGGAGCAAAATATCAAAGTAGTCAATATTTTGATTCTCAATAAAGTCTTTGACTACCAACTGATACATATCAATGTACCAATCACGAAAGAATTTCTATCGAAATTCTCAATGTAGTCAATAAACTTTGCTCATGGAGGCATATCAATCAACTATCTATTATATCTAACTTTTAAGATAAAATCAAATTCTATCTTAATAGCTTCTTTCAAACACTATGAATTTGAAGAAGAAACTATATAAGAGTAAGTCAAATATTTTTATCAATTTGATATTTTTATCAATATGATAACACATAATAAACACCAACATATGATGTTTCTCTCATTTGATATTACTCTATCTCAAACTCTCAATAGATATCGTAATTTTGATATCTTTCAGAGTGTTACGAGGAGTTATTCTGGATATTGGAAAAATGTGTTCAAAGAATTCAACATTATTTGTCTCATAAAATAGTGTAATACTAAATGATATCGTTTCTTATCGCAAAACGATTCACTACACTATTCTATAAACATCTAATTTGATGTTTTAGATCATCTCTATTTATTGATATAATGGAAAGACATTCACATAATACCCATATATTCCCTACATTTTGGGATATTTGAAGTTTAGTAAAATCTTCCAAAATTACATAATAATATCAATAAATATCACAATCTAATTAATCAAGTAAATAGATATGTATCAATTAATAATCACACCAATTAAATAATGAAATTAAAATATCATCAAATGATTCCCATGAAATTGCAATTCATATTGAATGCAAAGACAACATGCGATAAACATAAGTTTAACAGGTAACAATCTGACCTCTAAACAACATTGCATTAATAGAAGAAAACGCAATTAAGAATCACGAGTAGCATTTTCCAAAGCCGTCCATATTAATTCAAATCATATATACAGTGATCCTACTCAGGGGATCTATTTTTGTTTATAAATGATTTGATTAATCAAATAATCTATTATAGAACTAATTCCAATTAAGTGAAATAAATTAGAAATAACTAACTATGCGACTCAATAATTGTATAAACATCAATGAAGTTGATTTTACCAAGTTTAATAATTTTCGGCAATTATTATTATTATTTTTTTAAAAAAACAACTAACTACAAATATTTCAGCGAAAATCAAGTGAAGACATATTCCTAATTTTTTAAAAATAAAAATAATTATCCATTCTAACCATCCAAATTTTTAGCCAGAATGGTTCTTTACCGAAAAGAACAAAATTCAATTTTTTTTTTAAAAAAAACTTTATATATATATATAATTGACAAATTTCTTTCTTTACTAATATCTACAAATTTTTGTACGGAAAATTCTAATGTATAAAATGAATCAAATAATTTGAGGCATACTTGATTTAATGCAAACGTAATAAACTTTCATATTTTAGAGAGTAATATTACAAAATCTATTTTCTCAACAATTAACTAATGTTTACTGTTATAAAATAAAGACTAATTCAATAACCGAACATCCACTATTTTAGTTGAAAAATAACAACCTAAAGATTGGTTCTTAGTAATTAACGGATAAAGTTAACAGTTCCGAAATTCCAGCCCAAATTAAAGTTAACTACTAAGTCTTAATTTCGATGCAGTGGGACATGTTCAATGGTGAAAATGCAAAGCAGGAAAATTGCAAAACAGATTTGCGGGCATTTATTTGAAAGCAGTAACATTCCGTAAAAGTTCAAGTAACAAATTAGTTATAAATTACTGCATAAGACCTTTTTTTTTATACTAGACCTTTTCAGTTTCTATGCTCTACATTTCAAAAAATTATTGCACAAATTAGATCTGGTATGTGCTTTTAGAATTGCTTAACAATTCAAAGCAGTTTCAATTAAAATGTTCAACAACAATTTCAGTATTCCTTCAATTTAATTTCAGAATAAGCAAAACGATAGAACCTGGTAGATGATGACGATGATGGTCTACATATTCCTTCGATTTGAACCAGAGAAATTATTGTTCTTAAGATTGTTGGAAATCTGGATCAAACATTCACAGAAAGAAACACTGTTAATATTAAATACAATAAATATAAAACAATACCATAAAGTTAATTTGATCTCATGTATCAAATCTTGTTGAGTGTCGCTTGTGCCATGTCGTAATGACATTGAACTTAATAACAATTCAGGCAAAACCGGTGTTCTCCAGGTTACACAAGCAGCAAGCTCCCTTGCTCAGGAACGATGATTGTTGTCGATGAACTCAGAATCAACACAGAGAAGAATCTCAAAACAAGAACTCAAAGTGTTCTTGTATCTCGTATATCATTCTAACCTTACTATCCTTATTTATAAAAGGAATAAGATATCGTAAGGTTGAAGATTCCACCCTCATCCCAACTAGTTAGGAAAAATATGGTTAATGGAAGAAAAAGTCTTCTGACTTTTTATTATGTAATTAACATAATATTAATAAAGTCATAAACCTTTTAAATATATATATATATTATAAATATTATCCAACACTACCAACCTAATTGTATTCACCTTATATATATCATCTAAAAGTTAATACATTTTACATTAAATAATAAGAACCAAACATGTTGCGCATGAAAACATTGAATCTCAAATGGTTGCCACTTGTTGCGTGTGCATGCATGTTCTCCACCACGCCTTAGAAATTCATGAGAACAATTGGGTATGTTTGAAATAGTGGTGGAGAAATAACAGTTATGTGATATCATTGTATTGTGATGTGAAGTGATTGAAGTATAAATAATCATGAATTTGAAAAATTGTGTTTAGAATAATTGTGTAATGATTGTGATTTAATAAAATAAGTTTTTTATTATTATTTTAAACAAATTTTAGATTAAACAATAATTTAATAATAGTAAAATGAAATTTTACAAAATACGTTTTGATGATATTTGGTGAAAACCTACGGACAAAACCAATCACATGTCCATTGATGAACATCCCAAATTATATTTTCAGCCAATTCTCATTTAATAAATAAAGCCCATCCAAATGATAATACAATTACCAATCATCATAATCACATTCAACAAACCTATCAATTAGGCATAGGATATTCTCCAATTGGTTCATATTATTGATGGGGATCATCTAAAATTAGTCATTGGGTTTGTTTGGGTTTGTTTTCTAAACCCCGGTGTGGCCACCGCAACACCAAAATTTACGTTCTCACAAAACATAACCAAATGTGCGGTGTGGCGAACTTTAAAAAAACACGGTGGATAGAAAGCTGGGTGGAGCAGTTGGCGTGAAAACGCGATTTTAAAAAGACCAACATACCCTTCATTTTATATTAATTATCATTTTATAACCTCCTAAACCCTATAGTCGATTTTCAAATTCTCACATTCTCAAGAAGTCTTCTGCGCAGAAGAAGAACCCAAATACACAGTGCTTTTGTCCAAGAGAAGACCATTCAATAGGTATACTCGTTCTTCTCATGAATCAAATATGTAGAACTAGAAACTTCAAAAGTTTTATTTCTCATAATCCTGTAACCCAATTTGTTTTCACAAATCATACGTTTCAAAAAATCATTTGTCCGTTTTTCATCCGGTAGCCCCAATGTTTGTTTCCAAAAAGCAAATTTTCTTATATTTATTTCTCAAGTTTTCATCCGTGGCCCAATTTTATTTCTCAAGTTTTTAGATTTTAGTTTTTAGTTTTTAATTTATCATCCGTAACCCATGCTTTATTTCTCAAGTTTTTAGTTATAAGTTTTCATCAATAGCCCAAAGTTTATTTCTCAATTTCTAGTTGAAAACTTTTGTTGCAATATAAGCAGTTTATCCCATTTCAAAATTGATGATATTACATTATCAAAATTTCGATTAATGTTTGGTTAGATGAGACTATGAATTTGTTTATGTAATTACGATGTATGTTTATGTAATTTATGAATTTGTTAGATGCGAATATGAATTTGTTTATGTAATTTACGATTAATTGTGAACTAAATTCTATTATCTTTGAATTCATACAAACTTATGATTACTTTGATAATCATTTAGTTTGTATCGTTTTATCAAACTAAATATTTTGATTAATTTATTAACGTAAGGGTAAATATTAATATAATACATTATTAACGTAAGTAATTGATTAATTACTTAGATAAATAAATTGATTAATTTGAATATACTACATTTTTTAAAATAAGGGTAAATATGTTATTTTATCAATATCACGTTCATTATATCATTGTTTTTAACCAAACAATTTTAAAAATCATGTTATTAAAATTGCGTTCACCTCACCGCAGTTCACCTCACCACACCTCATCGCACTTTATTAACGCCATACCAAACAACCCCATTGACTTTGAGGAGAAGTATAATTCTCATTTAGCTTGGTTTATTTTCTTCATTCAAATAAAATTTTTGTTTTTACCAATCGTGCGAATAATAAATTATGTTTGAAATTGTGATGTGAATGTGAATGGATATATTGTTTAAGGAGATGTGACACACAAAAAAAGATTTTAAAAAATCATCTAGTATGATGTCCAATATCTCTTACAAACCAATCTGATTTCAACTCAAATTAAATGTGGGAAACTTATACTTTCAAACATCTAATAAGTTTGAACTTGCGAATGAATATGAATTTAACTTTCTGATATTGATTTTGACCGAACCAACTTCAATATCATACTGGAATTATAGTTTATGACCGAAAATATGAAGGTATAACGTGAAAAAACGAAATATTAAAAGGAAGAGTAAGAATATAGTGTTGTTTGGAAGGGCAGCACTGCCCGGTGTGGTCAACTAGGTATAATTTATTTTATTTTAACCAAACATAATTAATAAATACGTTCGTACGATCGCAGAAAACTATGATAAACTCATAGTTTATTTAACCCAAAGGTGGCCCAAATGTGAAATACTCATTTACTCTTTATAAATTAGAGTTTTAAAAAGAGTTTTTTTTCTTCCTTCACTCATTGAAACCAACGGCGATCTTTCCTTCCGGGCGCTACTAAAACTTCCCTTGCACGTTCTTTCCTTGCGAGCAGGAGGAACACCAGCAAAATTTCTAGTGATGGCAACGGAGAGGATATGACACGGTTATACTAGTAACCGTTACCCGCCCTACCTAACATAATGCCTACTCGCGCCCCGCCCCGCCCTCGCCTCATTCTTTTGTTACCCGCTCACTCCCTGCCCCTCATCCGCAATAGGAAAATTATTGTGAAATATAATTTTTAGTTGATACATAATTAATTAAAATTAATAACAAAATAGTCAATTTATGAAATAATGATCGCTACACCATTGTTTCAGAAACAATTTTTTAAATCACGACCAATTCACCTCATAACACATTACATTCATCTCACGTCACCGCTATTTATCTAAGACTATGTTTCCAATCATGATGAGTGATCAAGTATGTTCACCGCATCGTGGTTCTATACAGTATAAACTAAACATCAATATAAAATGTGTTTATTTGAAAGTAAAAAACAACGGTCTCATGGCTGCAAACTTTCTCCAACTGTCAACAAAATGTACTTTGTAAAATTTCATTTTTACTCATATTAAAGTATTGTTTAATCCAAAATTAATTAAAAGTAAGGGAAACAAGTCATTTCATGAAATCATGATATTGTACCGATGTTTCAAAAACAATTTCTTTATATCACGATTAATTATACCACGATAACTTCACACCACAATAGAGTGGTCACATTTCACCGTTATTTCTCCAACGATATTTCATACATGGTCAATATCTACCATATATATTCAATAAATATTTTACTTAGAAAAATAATAAGCACTTGTGTATATATAATTCTTATTCATGTTTGCTAATTTTCATTACTTGAATGAATAAAAACCGACATGAGAATTTTTCGAATTCTCATATTTTTGGTTTTGCATATTCTTCAACATCATATAAACTTAAAATATCATACTTTAATAACCAATTTGAGACAAATTAAACACTATGTTTAGATTCCAACTTACGTACTTATCTCTTTTAATGATTAATCAGATCCCGTAGCTGATGAGCTCTTCTTCATCATTGTTTGTTTATCTATTGTATTAATCAAATCTAAACCAACAAAAAAACACCTTATGTGCATCTTGTGTTGAATTTATATCATTATTTGTTCAAGAAATATGATTGATTAAATTTATAAAGGTTCGTGGTACCATCACATAATAACTTCATTAAGTCTTTTAAATGTATTAAATTCTACCTTAATCTCATTTGTTCACTGAAAATATTTTCATTTTCTTTCTAGGTTTATTGGGCCAGGCCAATTTATTTTTATTTCTATACTATGGGCCTGGTCATTGATCACAATAACTTGGATTGGAGATATCCACAAGATCAAGAGTAACAAAGTTTTTAACGTGGAAATTGAGAAGTACCCGAAGAAAACCATGAGATCACAGCATATCGGATGTTACGGACATATCCCAACAAGTTTTTAGTGGGTCAGTTCGGATCTAACTTGTTAAATTTAGGAAAAAAGATATATTAAGCTTTTCAAATTTTTATTATTCTTATTTGATTGAAAATGAACAATATATGTGAGAATAGTTATACAATTTTGTATTTTCTTCAAGTTAATAATTTAAATTATTTTATTATCCTGATATACGATAGATATCTAGTATAGCGATGCATGATTTTGTTCGGTATACCTATGAGTACCAATTTGTAAAACATTGGTTTTCCCGCCGAAAATTGCAAATTCACCTAAAGGCTTAAAGTCTGTTTTCCAAAACCGCACCGGATTAGGTCGGTGTGGGTTTAGGCTTAAAGTCGGTGTGGGTCGGACCCGGGTCCAAAAATGGTAAGGTTTACAAAGAGAAATGAGAAAATCATAAATTATGTGGGACTCACTTATTTATTTATTTATTTTTAACTCTTATATTTTTGTCACAAAAAGAAGTGAGAAAGTCATAAATCATGTGGGCTTACTTATTTATTTATTTTTTAACTCTTATATTTTTAAAAACTATAATTTCAGTACAAAAGTTTTATTTTAGCTTTTATGATAATCTTTCAAGATTTTTGGGGAAAATTGAGTGAAGAAATATTTATTTTAAATATTAATTACACTAAATTAATAAAAATATTTAATAATATATACTATAAAATACCACATTTCATCCGTTGATACAAAGAATTAGTGTAAATTAAATTAAATATTTTTTTCTAGATGTGAGAAATAATAATAAACCGATCCGGGTTAGGGTTAATCTTTTTTTATGCTTAAAAGTCCTACACACAAAAAGATCAATATTTAGATCTTGAAAATCTTGAGAGATTATGTTATGAAAATTTGGATATTATATTACCCCAAAAAAATGATAAAGATGAGAAGAATATTTAACAATGTATTCATTTTATTATTATGTATTACACGAACAACTTCTTATAATTTTTTTATTAGCAGATGAAGAACACACACCAATGAATTTCGACTCATTTCAAGAGAATTTGAAGACATGGCTTTGGAGAGGAACGATTTTGACGACTAGTAGTTATCACTTTTTGATATTAGAACATCGATATGCTATTCTTTTGAATTTTTTATTTTAGATTTTTCTATTTAATGGATACAAATACAATATACATAAGTTAAATAATTAAAAAACATTAAAGTATAAAAAAAGAGTCAAATGAATTCTCAACCGGTTTGAACCGAACCGAATGGATGACCGGTTCGTATTTCCGGTCCGGTTTTAGAATATAGCTTCAGGTGACAAAAGGGAAAGAAAAGATAAGATAGAGTAAAAAATATTATAAATTTTAGAATTAATCATTTTTTTTAAAAAGCAGCGTTACAAGGATACATTATTTTTATTAAATTTTACGAATCCTTCGTTATAGGATACATAATTATGTCGAGATTTGCAAATCTTCCTTTTAGATAGAAAGCCATAAAAATTTTCATATTTTTTTAATTGTTATTTCTCCGTCGTTCTACATTTCCTCATTCCACCTCTCTCTCTTCATTTTCTTGTCATCATTGTCGATTAGGAATCCTAATCATTCATCTTCTTCAAAGTTCAAATCCCCTCGTAAATTATTAGATTCTAGCTCGATTTAATTTTATACTTGTATTTTTTGCATCCGTTTTCATCATTTGTGTACTTAGTTTTTATAATTTTTTCTTTTTCTTTCAAAGCTCCTAAACAAGATTGCAGTTTGAAAAACCAGAAGAAGTAGTTTCGATTCGTAATAGTTTGAAGGATAGTAGCTTTCTCATTCCTTTCACTTGCAAGTGAAACAAAAGAGTCAAAGATTTGTGCACTGTGAGTTTCTAATAATTATCTCATGGGTCATATGAGAATATGCGCTATAATGTGAATCATGATTTTGATGAATGATATATTGCTTATTTTCAATGATTTTGTTGTTAGAATAAAGTTGTGTAATTATTTTTGGATTGAATTTCTTAATTTTAGATTTTAACTTTACGAATTCTAAATGAATTCATGAGAATTCTCTAAAAAAAGACGTACTATGAATCACGAATCGTATCGTGTCACAAATCATGGTAGCATTGAAAAAAAGATTATTTATTTTTAATTTTGATTTATAATGTATTATGAGTTACCTATATAGAACGATCAGAATTAATTTTTAGGATGCATTATACTTTACATATACACATTTTTACAAATCATATCTTGGTCATTTTTATAATATTTTTTTTTCTTTTTTAGTTTATAGTTTAACTTTTTGTATTTCTTATTCAATGTCTACATTGTAATTGAATACACATTATATATATATATCAATAACTCTTTTAAATATTACCTTACACATATTCTAATTATGCATTCTGATGACATATTAGAATAAACAAATTATTCTTCGTTTTATAATCTATGCAATACATAACCTAATAATGAAGTTAAATAGGATACATCTAATCTACTATTATTATTATATAATAATACTGTATTATGTATATTTTATTTTCTTATTTTATATATCAATACAAATTATATTCTTTTTTTGTTTGTATCTTAAATTTTTATTTTTTCCTTGGTTTTTTTATTGATTAGTCCAAATAAATGGTAGAATATTTAGAAAAATTATAGAATTTTACAATATAATATATTCAATTTAATATTTTTACATTTGAAATTTATTATACATATGTTTTTATTTATCTTGATTAACTCACCAAAACGAAAGAACAAATACTTAAGGAAGATTTAATTTTCAAAATATTTTTTTTGTATTTATGGGTAATTCTTTTTTTTATTGAGAAAATTACAAGAGTGACCTCAATGCTTAAAATAGTGTAAATTCGATGCCCCAAAGGTGATAAATTGTATTTATGTAAAGACCCCGAAGTTCAAAATCATTCAAGAATGACACTCGAGTGAATAATAACGATTGTCATCTTTTTTCGTATGCGTAGTTTTGTCAATTTATGTGTTATTGTTAAATTTTTCAAAGTTAGACATAATAATTACATGTTTTCAAGGTTAAGAGTTCAACTACAAACGATACAACATTTAAAATATTAACGAGAATTAATATCAAATATAAACAGTTTTATAACTCATGAGCCAACCACGCAATTCATAAAGTTTGAAGGTGTACTGTTTATAATTTTAAAAAGTTGGGAGTCAACAACATGTATTTTATAAACTTCGAAGTTTTGTATGCAATTTATACACTTTGGGTTACACTATTTCAAAGTTCGAATGTCAATTAAAAACACCACTCATTTTTTTTATTATAAACGATCAAAATCAAAAATAAATATAATAGGTGTTATCACCACTAAAAATCAGCAATAACAAAATTTAGATCCTCTTTTACGGGTAGAGGTCGAATTAAACTTTAATACGAGAACAAGAAGAAAAAGACACGATTTTTATAGGTGGAAAACCTTTCTGTAAAAGAAATGATAAAAACCCACCCTGACCGTAGCCTTTGAATCCACCATAAACTTCAAGTTCGTAGATTTACAATAGGAGAACACGATGTAGAAAACAAAAGGAGAAAGATCATCTTTTGGTGGGCATAGTCGTAGGTTTCCCGGGCGAAAAAAGAAGTGAATGACAGCCTCCTTCTTTAGGTTATCAATAAAACCCTCATTAGGTCTACCGTCAAAACTCCTTCATTAACACTTTAATCATGTTTATATAAGTGATTAGTCAATCTCAATTATAACTCACTAGACCCATCAATAATGAAGTCCAATAAATAATGATCCATTAATCTCTAAATTAATGGTTCATTAATATCCAAATTAAGCATAAGGATCAACTAAATAAGTAACCCGATCCAAAAACCATGAAAAGCTATAAGAAATATCAAACATCAAAATATCTCGAATTGTTCATATCTCGACTCGGGAATAACTATATAGAAATATATATATCATCGAATAATAAATTTCTCATGGCGATATTAGAAGTCCCCTGATTTGCGTAGTCGAAAGATTCGAGTACACAAATCACAAATTTGCCATGAAAATATTGTTGCAATAAACTCACAATAGTAACATCGCATTTTGTAACTGACATTATGTTTTTTCAAAATCTCTATCTATGAACTCTATAAAAGTCTTCGATGACTATTTGTTTAATATGTTGTCTTTAAAATTTCTGATAGTTTCTTACCATCGATAAGACCCCTGGTATGTAAGAATATCTCGATATTTCCAAATAAACGAATTCACAATTCCTCGTATAACAAGTATGATTTCCTGAATGCAAATAAAATATTCCTCGTTGTTAGGCACTTTTACGATAACTGAGAGTCCTCAATCATAAATAAAATTCAGTGAAGTCAACACCATAAGATAGTCATTTGATCATCTTTGTAGTAAATGAAAATACCCGTTCATAAATAACGAAATCCATGTCGTAGGACCATCAATTGGTCATCTTGATCGTAAATGAAATTACCAGAGCGTTGATAACGAAATGCGTGCAATTGGACAATCACTTGGCAAGTTTAACAAATGAAGTCATGATATAACGTGGCTTCATAATTTCTCCGATAATAAATATTGTTCTGCTTATCGAAAATAACACAATATTCCTTCAATTATGAGAGAAGCCTAGCAGCGCAATGAAACTGAAATGGCGGGTATTATTTCGAAGAAGCTCATTGCCGCAGAGATTTTAGAGGATGTTCTTAACCTTCTAATATGACAATAAAAATAATAAATAAGCTCCAGAGCGGACATGGTGAAAGCTCATATTCCAGAAAAAGAAGAAATAAACTTACGGATATAAAATCTTCGCTTTTGTAATCTCTCTCGTTTATGTATTCCCCGTCATATATTGAAATTTTCTTTCATTTCTTTTCAATATATGTGATCACTTTAAAAAAATTACTTTAAGAAAACTCTAACTCCGAAAAATCTGAATAAAGAAGTTAACCTGCGAAATAATAATAACTTTTCATATGATTAAGTTGTCGGTTAAAGATACATAATCTTTCGGCATGATTTGAATCCCAAATATTCCCGAACATTGGTAAGAATCCCAAATAATTACAGAAAGTTTTACGATAATTCCGAGAATGGGTAAGAGTCCCCATTAATCATAAAATTTTGTTGATTGCAAACCATAAGGCGAGTATTTGACCATTTTGATCGTTTATCCAAGTGAAAACCATAAATAAGATTACAAATAATGAGGGCTGATATCGCAGGGTTATTCCCCGGCCATTGCAATAACAATCGAAGATGTCCTATCTTTTAATAGATTTCACCATTCGGAGATGATAGATTGCTAATCACACAAACATGTGATTTAATAATTTCTTTCTTCGACAAGAACGAGATTATTTGTGATGAATTTCTTGAGCGAGACACTTCAATTAAAATAACTTGCCATCGGATTATCTTACTCTTAACGAGGCACCCTTCATTCACATGCATGTTTTCTTGGTGTATACACTTGCGCCTGGGATCATTACGGTACAAACTTGCACCTTGGGTCATCATAGTGCCAACTTGCACCGCGGCATCACACTGTCCCGCCGGTATAAACTTGCACCCGGGGTCATCACGGTGCCCACTTGCACCGAGGCTAGAGCTGTTATTTGATCTGAATGAACCGAACGTGTTGTGTTCATGTTCGTTCAAATTTTTATTCGAACGTGTTCATGTTCGTTCATATTTTATTCGAACGTGAAAATATGTTCGAACATTGTTCAAATTATTAAGTGAATTTTCATGTTCGTTCGAATAGTTTGTTCGAACATTGTTCGTACGATTTGTTCGAACATGTTTGTACTATTTGAGCAAAATTCATCCAAAGGGTACTTCATGTTATAACTCATCCCCATTTTATGTAGAAATTGGTCTTCATCAAAACAATAACTTCATCTAAAGGGTTCACTAACGGTGATGAACATTCGTCTTGCTCCATATTTGACATTTTGGGAGTTTTTTAGAATATCAAATGTCTTATCTTTTCAGCCTTTTGAATCCAATAAAGAATTGAGAAGTGATTCCCAGCCGCCGCTGGAGTCAATGAGTGAAAATTAGAGTTATGTAAATGTTTTTAAACTTAAATACTATAATAATCTATTAAAATAAAAATAAATTAAAATAAATATATTTGTTCACGAAAGTTCACATTTGTTCACGAAAACGTTCGTGTTCGTTTAAATTATAAACGAACAAAAATTAATCTTCGAACAATGTTCATATTTTTATTCGAACAAGCGAACACGATCACATACGAGCCGAACACATATTGTTCACGAAATGTTCGGATCGTGTAACATCCCTAACCGCGGCATCACATTATCCTGTCGGTATAAACTTGCACCCGAGGTCATCGCGGTGCCCACTTGCACAGCGGCATCACACTGTCCCGCTGGTATAAACTTGCACCCGGGCTCATCACGATGCCCACTTGCACCGTGGCATCACATTGTCCCGTCGGTATAAACTTGCACCCGAGGTCATCGCGGTGTCCACTTGCACCGCTGCATCACATTGTCCCATCGGTATAAACTTGCACCCGAGGTCATCACGGTGCCCACTTGCACCGCGATATCACATTGTCCCGTCGATATAAACTTGCACCCGATGTCATCGAGGTGCCCAATTGCACCCCGACATCACATTTTTCCATCGAACAAATATAAAGCACTCTTCCCAAGAATATCATTATAAGGAAGGATAAGAAGATTCACCATTACGAATACCACCAGTAAATTCCTCAATATTTTTTTATCTCCCAAAGATATTAGGAGAAAATAGATCATTTGGGAGCAACAACTGTTTTTAAATCCGACTAACATAAAATGTAATGGTCGGAGCTTAATAGTTCAACTCAATAATGTCGTATGTGAATTAAGAAGGCGAGTCCCATAAATATATATTTCCGGAATAATACTGTTCCAAACGATCATTAAAATAAATTTGAAGAAAGGGAGTTCCATAAAAATAAATTTTCGAACGAATACCATTCTGGGCAATTAATATAATATATAAATTCGATATCCTATTCACGATATATAACTCCAAACAAGTAATCTTGATAGATAACTCCATAAAGAAATTTATAATGATCAATTAATCACCAATGACAGATACAGTGATGCTACAACTAATAACCAATTGCTTGAAGTCCTTATAAATATTATTCCGGACGAATACCATTCCGGATGATTAAAACTATTCCGACGAATACCATTTCGGATGATTAAGAACAACAATTAGATACATCATTCACGATATGCTCATTGCTATCAATAATATGACCATCAAATAGAGTTTAATCCAATTTCCTTAGTCTAATAATGCTCTTTAACTGCAAATCCTCAAATAAAATTCCGAGGGTTGCGAAACTCTATTGGTTTTCGTTATAATCACCATTATGTTAACTGTATGGTACCTCATTAAAGCAGACCCACACGATCGAAATAATGAGCTTTAATCGATGAAGACATGTAATATTTCTCAAACAACATGGAAACCAGGGTGAAACGACTATTTAAAAAAATGCTCGAATCTCCTTGAATGATGGGTAAAAGACCCGGATTGTTCGTATAACCATTAAGGATGCCTTGATTACTGAATGAGAGTGTCGACACATAAATGTACTCTTCACCTGATGAGAAGACAAGACTACCATCTAAGAACAAGAGTCTACATAGGAATTTCATGTTGACTCTAGAGAAACTTCATGCTTTTCATGGTTATTCGGTGATACCTAACTTGTGTGACATTTTGATCGTTTTTCTAATGTCCCTTTTCGTAGTGTCTCCATTTATTACTATAATTAATTCTTTGGTCCCGAATCCTTTCTTTTCCACAACTTCCTTTTTTACAACGATGGTATGTTTCCAAAAGGCATGTTTTCCACTTTTCGATTTAAATGCATTAAATCTATATCGATTAATAATCCTTCAAGTTGCCTTAACCTTCGCTGGACTGAGTATCGAAACTTAAACCACCGAAGCCATAGATAAAATATCTTAAATATATAAAGGACTCAATAAAATTTCTTGATTAAATTCCAAAGAGAATAAGAATATTCGGTGATATCAATTTCTTCTAATTTATAACCAGATAAATATGCTCATAGCTGAAAACCGAAAAATTCTGCATCATAGTCTTTGATGATGATATATTGTGCTCTTTCAAATATTCTAAAATCATGAACATATTGAATATATACAAAGGCAAGTTTTCGCATGTTCTTTCGAATTCAAAATATTTTGATAAACACCGAGGAAGTAGATATTTAATAGATGCCCTCTTGGATGAATTCCCGCTCTGAGAAGGTTGAGTAATGATTTCGGTGACCGGGGGTTCTTCCGAAAGTATTGATTGAATCCCCGATAATACATCACCCTCGTGTCATCCATACATCAATTTTATGACTATTCTGATCATAAATAAGAACGTCAATTCCGACACTTGCGTATCTCAGAGAAAACAAACAACTTTACTTCAAATATCGTTTTGTAATCTTTCCTGTTAGTTTCCGGCTATCCATAAGATTTTATATATATTAAATAACTCGTTCTTAAGGTGGCGATAATCGGTAGTCAAAATTTTGAAAATTATATATCAGTGGTAATTTAGAATCTAAATTTCTTTTCTTCTCATGATGAAGAATAATATCATAATAAGACATAAAAATCCTTCATCAATCATTATGAAGATACCGGAGATAATACCAAAACGATAAGATTTTCAAAATATAACCCGATCTTGATAAAAATATAATTGCAGTAATATTATAATCAATTATATGATTGATTCCGTTCAAAAATAAAAATGTAATCTTGATATTATATCATAACAATTTACCAACTTAGGATGATAATACATACGAGTCACCTAGTAAATAATTCAGAAGATACCATAAAGAATACCGACATGAAGAGATTATCATATTATCATAAAATCCACATCATCTCAATCCATAAAATATAGAAATCCATCTTCTTTTGATTATATAATTTAAAATCTGAAATAAATAAGATTAATCGATATGCACTTTTCGTATCGAAGACCATCCAGAACATTGAATAATCCGTCTTGATCAATATATATATGTCTCACAACGATCCAAAGATGAAATAATCATATCCATAATAGAATTCCAAAAATAACGGATTCTTAATAATAAGAAATATTGTTTGTCCGTCGATAATTTGAACATCGAAATAATTATCGATACTGATCTCCACCGTTGGGAATACAGCACAATGTGTCATGAATAATATACGCAAATTTCATAATAATCCAACGGTGAAATAAAACACATTACATAGAATACTACAACTCATTATATCATATAACACAGATTGAAACGTTGAAAGTTCGTCGTTAATTTGAAACCAAAACAATATTTAAAATCAATCTCCACCGTCTACAAAATTTATAAGTACGTCTAGACGAATATATATTAATTTCAGACACATCCAATGGTCCAATTATGCAAAATGAATAGAATATCCGAACTGCACATTACAAGAGGATTAGAAATATACCAACCATATATTCGGATAGTAAACCGAAATCCGAAATTACCATTAAAACTGATCTTCACCAATCAGAAGACCTAAATATATGTATGAAATCATGCTAAAAATTTCAGAATGATCCGACGGTACAACTATGAGAATCGAATAGAATAAAAAAACTGAATTTTGTATATAGAATGAGAAACAATCCATTCTAAACCAACGTTAATTTCGACATCCAGACGACAATAAAAATAGATCTTTACCGTTCAGAATAGAGAATAATATGTTTGTAGCAGTATATGAAAATTTCAGACCGATCCAACGGTTCAATATTTAGAAACACACTGAATACCAAAGCTGCGCTGAATCGAAAATATATTCGAGTTTTCCATCTAAAACTTCGGGTAAAAACTCAATGGGATTAAAAACGTCCCCACGGATGGCGCCAATGTTATCACCGCTAAAAATCAGCAATAACAAAATTTAGACCCCCTTTTACGGGTAGAGGTCGAATTAAACTTTAATACGAGAACAAGAAGAAAAAGACACGATTTTTATAGGTGGAAAAACTTTCTATAAATGAAATGATAAAAAACCACCCCGACCGTAGCATTTGAATCTACTATAAACGTCAAGTTCGTAGATTTACAATAGGAGAACACGATGTAGAAAACAAAAGGAAAAGATCATCTTTTGGTCGGCATAGTCGTAGGTTTCCCTGGCGAAAAAGAAGTGAATGACAGCTTCCTTCTTTATGTTATCAATAAAACCCTCATTAGGTCTACCGTCAAACTCATTCATTAACACTTTAATCATATTTATATAAGTGATTAGTCAATCTCAATGATAACTCACTAGACCCATCAATAATGAAGTCCAATAAATAATTATCCATTAATATCTAAATTAATGGTTAATTAATTTCCAAATTAAGCATAAAGATCCACTAAATAAGTAACCCGATCCAAATACCATGAAAAACTATAAGCCATATCAAACATCAAAATATCTCGAATTGCTTCATATCTCGACTCGGGAATAACTATATAAAAATATATATATTTTCGAATAATAAATTTCTCATGGCGATATCAGTAGGATATCCACAAATTGATTGGATATTCGATCCAAAAATCGATCAACTAATTCTGTCGATTTCATATCAATATTCTGATAAAATGTATCCATATAATCAGATCAACAAAAAAGTGTTCTTCCCACTCACGAACATCCCTTGAATTCACTCCTTAAGAAAATATACCAATATTTAATAAATAAATATTAAAATATATAAAAGGGCCCGTATCATTAAAATGTATGGACCAATTATATGTACAATCGCAACAAGTATGGTCCATACATTATATCTGTACTTGGATTTGGCCTAATTTTGCAACATAGGTTGTCAGAAACCTATAATTTGCATAATAGGAGCCCAAGGGCATTCATTTGCAAAATGGTCCATGTATTTATAACGTATGTAACTCTATCATTTTAAATAATCATTTATATTTTTAATATAAATATATTACTTTTTAATTCGAAAATAGAATAATATTTCAAAATATTTTGATATATAACATGTTATATTGCATAAATTTTCATATAAATTAATTTTTTTTTGTTATTTATACTTTTAAAATATAATAACAATTAATAATAACACACTCAATAATAAAAATTAATTATTTTTAAAACATAAATTAATTGCACGAATCTTGCAACCAAGATGTAAAACATATTATTTTTAACGTGATACATTGTACTTATAATATATAATGTTGTCAAAATTGTAGTGATAGAATTAATGTTTAATTTTTAATGTTTTGAAAAGAGATTGAACCATTATTAAATCCAGATAAATATAATATAAATTGATATATTTTGAATTTTTTAAATTTTAAAAATTAATTAGACGGATTCAATAGGTTTTTAGTTAATCAATTTTAACATTCCAATCTTGTCTTTCGGGGTTACAAACAATTTTTGCTTATGTTTTTTGAAAAAACCAGATATGACTATTGGCCGGTTCACAATTAAACTGTATGAACAGGCCGATACGATCTGGTTTTAACTATATTGATAACATCAAGAAACGATTGACATATTCAAATTGATCAATTGAAAAATTCGCGACATTTTACGGTCCAATTAACTTTCATCATTGATACTTAATGAAAGTTTTTTTCAATGTTGTGTTATCTAATTATTATTATTTTACATCTAAAAAAATCATTAGTAGCAAAATAACAAATTGGAGAATGGAAAGGGATGGTTTGTTGGGTTTTATTTCAAAGGACAAGTTTGGACCACTTTACAAGATGACAATTTTGTGAGCTTCAAATTTCCACGTTGCTAATCTATTACCTTAAATTTAACACATATTTAATTATTTTATAAAGTGGTTTCTTGTTTTATTTATTTTTAAATAATATGATTTTTTGGTACTACAATTTATCTAATAGTCTACAACGTAAAAATTTTTAGATCTGTTTATAAATTATATACAAAAAATATATGAATTATGAGAGATTTGGAATCCGGTATCCCGAACTAGATAAGACCCAAGCTATTGCATGCAAGTCCAGGTGATGGAAACCGAACATAAAGGTTCCAGATCCAACATCTATTGGAAATTCGACTCAACAATGATAGCTGGACCCGAAGACCCACTTGGTTAAAAGTCCATTACTCAGTAGTCAAGACCGAAGGCCAGCACTATATGTTGCCATCTACTTCGGGGGACCGATCCGATGGATCGATCCAGACGGTTACAGCCCACGCGTCTTGTGTTCCGGGCTTAATCATGTCTTTCACGCTACGGGCCTGATTACGCAGACTGCACTTCGGGCACATCCACATTTTCCAGCATGGGAAAACGACCTTATCAGAGGCGGTTACAGGGCGTGGATTACACGCGATTTTTACTCTATAAATACAAGGCTCTACGAAGGAATAAAACGGGACCTTTTGGACGCGTAAGATCAGCAAATACACTGCAGGTTTACCCCATTTGCGCTTTCTTGTTTGTAGCAATGAACTATTCTATTAATGAATCAATTAAGATCTTTCTCATCTCTTAGTCATGTGGTTTTTCCCCTTTTCCAATAGGTTTTCCAATCTAAATTTGTTGCGTCGAGTTTTCCTTTCATTTTTAATCGTTTCCCAATTTCAAACAAATTCAAATCGACGTTTTATTACGAACCGGACGATTGTTGGTACCCCTAATCTTTTGACTACAACAGTTTGGTGCCGTCCGTGGGGACGATTTTCTAATCCCCATTTGAGGTTTCTCCCTGAGATAGGATAATCAAAGGCATGACAACCAGAATTTCGACGAACGATAGTGATGTGCTTACCAACAGCCTTCCAGCCCCAACCTTCTCTCTGCAGGACCTGGAGGCTGTTGTTAGGAAAGTAGTGCTGTAGATTACATCGGAGAAAAGTAGAACAAAAGTGGAAAGTAGTGTTGACCCTGAAGCGCGCAGCTCCGATGAAGAGGAGATTATAAGGCGCGGTGTAACGATGAGGAGGCCGAGATATCGATCTACTCCACCTCCTCGAGCTGGAGCTCCAACTTCCGTTCCTGGGACTAATCAGGAACGAATGCAAAGGCATATTGACGAACTTACCAGGGAGTTGGAGACTCTGAGTATGCAGAGGGATTGCGGGCCCGATCTTGGGCACAATCCTAGTTTATTTAACAGGGCAATGGAGGCCCCGATCATGCGGAGCAAGGATGACAATTGGTGGCACAACTTACATACATCCCAAACGTCGTCCCGGCAACCTGGCGGTGTTTCCGCGGTGTTGGGAGATTTGATGCTCACATTTTCTGAAGAGATCTGTGTGGTAGTCCCAGATCCTATCGATCCCGTCGTAGATTTTGAGTTGAGAATGAGAACTGTTCAGGCCTTTGATTCATTGAAGTGCCACATCTTCGCGGCAGGATTACAAGACGATGCCCGGACCTCGTTCAAGAACCTGCAGTCTCGATCCATGCAGTCGTATGGCGGATTTATTCTGGCTTTCTCTGAGCAGTTTGCTCCAAATGTAGGACCACCCCGAAATAGGCAGGAACGATATAATCTGAAATATATCCCGGCAAAGATGAGTCTCCCGTCCTTCATGGAGAAATTCAACAGAACCGCCCGGTGTATTAAATTGGAGCTCATGTATAAAAATGATATTATGCAGCAAGTCTTAGGACCTTGCGGGCATTCGACCAGTTTGGTTAAAAGCCCACCATCCACCTTGGGAAAGCTCTTTCAGAAAATCAACATGTACATCAAGGTGGATCAGGCGCTGGGAGCGGGTTACCGGAAGCCTAAAGGGAATTCTTAACTCGTGGGTAATCATAGGTTTTCTTACCCTAAGAAGCAGCCGCGAGAAGTAGCTGCTGTAACTGAGAAGAATATCCCCCTGAAGAAGGAGGACAATCGGGTGTTTTGTGAGTTGCATCATAATCACAATCACCCCACATTTAGGTGCTCGCTACTGCAGAAGACAGTGGCGGCAATGACAAAAGATAGACCCAAAAAGGACGATCCTACGGGCAAGAGAACTGAAACGCCCGAAGAGGCCATCAGGATGACAATCGCCATAGGCCACGGGGAAGAGACGATCAGGGGACAACCCTGAAACTATAATGACAGAGCGGAGGACCAAAGGTCATCTCCGCCAGAGAATGAAAGAGGCCAGCATGATCGAGAAACCGTGGTCAGGGCCAAAGACAAAGATGGCGACATAGCCCCGCAGAATGAGGGTTGAAGACAGGAGAATCCCTCTCCTCCATCTGCTGAAATGGACACTTAGCCTCCGCAAAATGAGGTAGTGCCCAGAGGAAGAGAAGTGGCCGGAGATATTTATGGTATCTCCCGTGGTATAAGAATAAATGAATCGGTCAGGGACCGAAAGAGAGCAGCGCGTGGAGACTCCGTTGAGAGCTTCGAATCTGTGACGCTGGTTAAGTATGAACCAACGAAGCGGTCCTCCACTTTTGAGGACACCATCACTTTCACCGCAGCTAACCGGGAAGGAATAACTGATCCATGTGACCCTCTAATCATCACTGGAAATATCGTTAATCGTCGGGTCCACAAGATCTTAGTAAACACCGGGCTTCGTGCAATCTGATGAAGCACGAAGTAGCTAAAATGCTTGGAGATGCCGGTCACGATCTCCCTATTGCTAACATCACCATTTGAGCATTTGACCAGAGGAGTGTCATCCCGTGCGAGAAGATTATGTTCCAAGTCACTCTAGGGGATAAATGCAAGGACCAAACTGAAACGTTGGAATTCATCGTCGTGGAAGTTGATCTGGCTTATAACGTCATTATTGGACAGACCGGTCTCAGTAAGTTCGAGGAGGTCCCATCTACTTATCACATGATCCTCAAGTTCTCATCCAATCATGGAGTTATTTCTATAAAGGGTGACCAAAAAGTAGCAAGACAGTGCTACATGAGCTCGTGCCTAACTTTGGCACCCACCAAGAGGGCCCGGGTGGATTTTCTTGAAGAGCTACCGTAACCGAGACAGGCTATGGAACCCATCGGGTTCAAACTGATCAACTTGATTGAAGAGGATTCAACTAAGACCACTCGCATCGGAGCACATCTGACTCCAGCTTTTGAAGAAGAACTTGTCCGGTTACTGAGAAGCCATGTGGACATATTTGCTTGGACCCCGGACGATGTCCCGGGGATTGACCAATTAGAGAGTGAACATCGGATCAACACCATACCCGGAGCTAAGCCTATTAGGCAAACGAGGCTACGCTATTCTCCTAAGAAAATTGAAGTCATCCGGGCAGAGGTGAATAAATTGCCGCGGTCCGGGTTTATTAGAGAGATCCACTATACTAAATGGGTGGTAAATCCAATGGTGGACTCCAAAGCATATGGGAAATGGAGGATGTGCATTGATTTCACCGACGTCAACAAGAGCTGCGAGTCGGATGCATTTCCCCTTCCACATATTGACCGTTTTGGTGGATGCTGTAGCTGGCAGTACAATGATGATTACCATGAATGCCTACTCTGGGTACCACCAGATCTACCTTGCTGAAGAATATCAGAATAAATCGGCTTTGATGATCGAAGACGACGTTTATTGTTATGTGGTTATGCCGTTCGGATTAAAAACGTCGGAGCAACATACAGAGGTTGGTCAACAAAATCTGTAGAGACATGATAGGTCACATGATAGAAGTGTATGTTGATGATATGATTGTCAAGTCTATGAATGATGAAGATCATATTTCCTATTTGTCTAGTTGTTTCGAAGTATGCCGCAAGTATAAACTCAAACTAAATCCAAACAAGTGCTGTTTCGGGATTCAAAGTGGCAAATTCATATAATATTACGTTTCTGAGAAAGACATAGAGGTTAACCTTGATAAAGTTCAGACTATCGTTGATATGCAACCTCCAAGAAATAAGAAGGAATTCTAGAGGCTTACTGGCCGTCTTGCTGCGTTAAGCAAATTTATTTCTATATCCACAGATCAGACATTGCTCTTCTTCAGAGTATTGAGAAAAACGAGTCATCTAGATTGGACCGAAGAATATGATCAGGCCTTCTCAGATTTGAAAACTTACTTGAGTACTCCCCATATGATGGTGAGTTTGACATACGATGAACCTTTGGGATTATATCTAGCTGTATCAGAGCCTGTTGTCAGCGCAACTCTAGTTACTATTCGGGATGACGTTCACAGACATGTTTATTATGTGAGTCACTCCTTGGTATCGACCGAAACTAGATACACCACCCTGGAAAATTTTATGCTGGCGTTGAAGAGAGCTATATCTAAGCTTAAGCATTATTTTGAAGGCGAATAGTTTATATTTATACTGATTAGCCTTTGAAAACAGTTCTGAATCAGGCAGATCTGAATGAGAGATTAGCAAAGTGGGCAATCAAGATCAGCTCCATTTATCTAGAATTCTTGCCACGAAGAGCGATCAAAGCTCAGGTTCTCACTGACTTCGTAGTCGAAATGACCCGATCAGCCATATACTTAAACCAAGAGGATGATCGATGGATCAACATTCGGAGGAAAAGGGGTGGGCATTACCCTCACTACGCTACAAGGTGATGTCATTAATTCCGTAGTTAAGTTCTTATTCTCTGGAAAAAATAACATGGTGGAATATGAGACTGTATTATTGGGAATGACCTTAGCCTAAAAGATGGGAGTTGCTAAAGTGCGAATGTTCTCAGATTCTAAGTTGGTGGTAGAACAATTCGCAGGGAGATTTGAAACACATGAACCCAAAATGAAGTTGCATAATGCTAAAGTTATGGAATTGTCAAAAAAGTTCAGTGAATTCTCACTTGATCATGTGCAGCGAGAAAAAAAAAGGTTGTTGATGCATTAGCCAGATTGGCCGCAAGCATACCAAACATTGGACCGGGCACTGTATCGGTCCATATTCAAGATCGACCTTCGGTCGAGATATCTGTGACCGAACAATCAATTGAAGAAATAGAGGCATTATGCCATGAACTCCAGGGCTTAAACATTAATGCTACTGACTCTTCCAGAGAACCCATGCGGATGGACCCCTTCGTTAAATATCTAACTAATGGCCACCTTCATGAGAATGCATATGAGGCCATGAAGATTGAAACCCGATCTAAACGATATGTCTAGAATTATGGGCGATTATTTAAAAAGAAATTCGAGGGACCACTCTTACGATGTATGTCTCTTATTGAAGCTTAAGCTGTCATGATTTATGTTCATGAAGGAATATGGGGTATCCACTCTGGAGCCCGATCTTTATATCATCGCATTGTAGGGCCGGGTATTTTTTACCAACACTTCTTGAAGATTCTAAGAAATATACCAAACGTTGTGCTGCTTGTCAGTATCATGCTCCGGTCCCACAACTGCCAAGGGCTCCTCTATCGATGACCCCGCTTCTTTGTCCATTTGACAGATGGGGAATTGATATCTTGGAGCTTATCCCTCGGTCAGTAAAGCAACGAAAATTCTGCATTGTGGTAGTTGAATATTACATAAAATGGACCGAGACAGAAGCAGTAGATATTATCTCAGAGAAAGTGGTCAAGCATTTCCTATGGAGGAACATTATAAGCTGCTTGGGGTACCCCAAGCATTTGTATCTGATAACGGACTCCAGTTTCGTGGAAAGTCTATTCGAAATCTTTGTACCAAGTTAGGCATTGCTCAGCATTTTTCGTCAGTGGTACACCCCCAAACCAACGGGCTCACGGAGTCCTGAAGGGATTGAAGACTAAGTTGGAAGATTTGGTAGGAATGTTGCCCAATCATATCTACGAGGTTTTATGGGCTTACAGGACTACACCCTGCTCCACGACCCAATAATCTCCATTCTCTTTGGTGTACGGGTCCGAGGCAGTCAGTCCGGTAGAGGTTGCCATCCGATTACCTCGGATAACTCAGTATGACGAGCATTTGAACGATGAGAGGAGATCCCTAGATCTTGAAATGGTTGAAGAAAAAAGGAATGCTATTTATGCACACATGTGTTCTTATCAACGAACCATGGAGCGGGTCCATAATACGCGCGTCTTACCCAAAGAGTTTTTAGAATGCGATATTGTTCTCAGGAATGTAAGAGTTCAGAGAACGTTGGGAAGCTAGATAGAAATTGGGAAGGGACTTATCGAGTTTTGAAAAATTTAGGAGCTGAAGCTTATAAGTTGGAAACATTAGATGAGAATGAGATCCCCGAACTTGGAACATTATGAACTTACGGTGATATTTTTTGTAAAGTCTTTGACATTTAATGACAATTCTGAACCATAAAAATGTTTCTCAAATTATGAAAAAGATACAATAGGTGCAGTACAAATTATTTCTAGCTAGGTGAGTGACCGATCTTGAAGTTGAATTTTTTTTGGACGAGGTTGGACTGGTGACCATAGTGGTTTCATCCATAGGGCTTTCAAGTAGTTGTGACCGCTCTGATAAGTCAGATGCTTCCACACTTGCTGAGTACTTAGATGAATCGCAAAACTCTCAGAACTCACTGCGAACTTAGCATCCCCTTCGATGGAATTCACCTTCGGAAATAACTCTTGCTTCTTTGTCTCTCGCCATAAAAGAGATAACGAGGACAGAATTAGTCAGTCAAAGTATAAACACAAGCCTATCTTGGGACTTATGTAGAATCGGGGCTTGACCGAAGCCTAACGCGAGACTTGTATAAGAACCGGGGATTCGACAAAGTTTGCCATAAGACTCATAAAGAACCGAGGCAACGCCACCAAAGTCATAATAGTTGGAAGGGATGGAATAAAAGAGTGATCCATTAAGTTCCCCCTAAATTATTAAGCCTAGCAGATTTCCAATCTAAGTTAAGGTGGCCGAACGGTCTAGGTTTAATATGGACCCCGAACGTATACTTAGAAGAAAAAAATACATTGAAAAGCAAAAATTACATCAAGAGCAAAATACAGAAGGGGGAACCTAAGGTTTAAAGCTTAATCTACATGTCATTCCGCTCTATCTGTCTCATCATATTTCTCAGCAATCCAAGCTTTGAGATCTTCCAGCTTCCTTTCCTTTTCCTCAACCACCTCATTGATAGACTTTTCCATTAAATCAAACAGAGGGAAGTTGAGATCTTTCTCTAGTGGAGGTTCATCCAAAACTAGGATCTCATTGAAATTCTCATCCTTGGTCAGGGGGACAATCAACTACCAGCGCTCATCTTCGGGATCTAGGCCAAATTTCTTGACTATTTGGCCTTTCATATTATCCATTTATTGAGAGATGTTTGACCCATAGACATTTGCCGCCAAGGCAAATATCAGCGGGGACCGAGCGAAGCCGAGAAGGGATTCCCGTACCACTACTTCCACCGCCTCTTTACCCTTGACCAGTTCATCCTTTAAAGCATCTCTCTCTTCTTGGGACCTAAGGAGAAGCCTGTTACTTTCGTCAGATAGCTCTTGTATCTTACGCTCCAACTCCAAAACATGGGTCGTTGCGGAATTAGCAGCTGTTTGGGCCTATTTATGTTTCGCTTCCCACTCCGCAGCTTGAGAAGTAAGGAGTGAGACTTGAGTGCCCGCTCGTAGCAGCTCTCCATTCAAACGGTTCCGTTCGACTTGGAGCGACTCCAGCTCTTTCTGCTTGATCTTAACTTGCCGTTGAGCCAAAGCAAGTTGGTCTTTAACTTCTTTAGAAGCAGAAGCAGAACTTCCGCTAAGCTGGATTGCTGAAGTAAGGTCCAAACTCTTTTTGCATGTCTGCAAAAACGATCCTGACTTAATCTAAATCCTATTCATTAAGAGGATATAAAAACGAATTACCACGGCCTAGGATTCCAAATAGGCTGCCACCAGAGCGGGGATTGGACCATCCAATTCGGTCGGGTTCTTCCTCCCCATTAGTCGGAACTCTTCCAACATAGCATCCTTCCAGGACACTAGAGTTCTCTTTAGTCCTCGAGCCTTTGAGACGGAAGTCACCATTTCCTGGATCGCCCCCCTGATAAGTTCCGGGTCTGATGGCGTGGGGGCCGATGGCTCACCAATTGCGATCCCCTTCGCGGAGATCGAGGCTGCAGGCTTTTACCAGCCTTCTTTAACCGCTTGAACTGCTTCGAGGCCTCTATTTTGGGCGCCCGTTTGTTCATATTCTGAGGCAAAGGAGGCCTCGACACATTTTCTCCCAAACTGGAGGATGGGAGGACATCCTCCACACTAATCGATCCCTACAGCAATAACCGCATGCCGTTAAGACTCATAGGAGAACTATTCCCGATCCTATACATAGCTGGTAAGCTCAAGTGGCGGATTTTTGCCGAGATCACCACATCCACCTCCACCATTGAGGGACCGGGCCTTTGGTTGCTGGAACCACCCGCGGATCGTGAAGATTCCGCAGGGGTAGTTGATGCCTATCCAGATGACCACAACCGAGCATCATTCCTTGCCTTCACATCAGCAGCCATCTCAGCCATACAGTTTCCAGACATTGTATCTGTGGAACCTGCAGAAGAAAAATGATAAGGATCAGAAGATATGAACTAAAATAGGTCAAATCACGTACCCGATCCTTCATACGGGTCTGAACTAGATAATATTCCCTTCAGGGCAGGGCCCCGGTCCTACTTGCCACCCCTATCTCTAGCAGCATCTTCTCACGAAGTATGTCTATACGTTTAAGACGTCTTTCGGGAGAGGGAAGCATCGCCAAAGCATTGGCGATATCCTGGTGGGAAGGGTTGAACCAGTTTCGGTCCAACTTCCCGATGTCATGATGTGTGATTAAGGGAGACACATTCAACAAGTCCTCCTTTGGAAAATCTACCCAAACATAGCAGGACTCCCATTCATGAAGGGAGTCCTCCTTGTCGACTATGGCGCACTCTTTGGTGCGGATTGCTATGTAATACAACCTAGGGCAGCCTAATAGCCTTTTCCCCTTTCGAGACCCGACAAAAAATAGGTTAAAAAAATGGGCGGAAGGCAGTTTTGGTCCCCAAAGTTCGGATAATTTAGCAATTTTGGTCCCCAAAGTTTCTAATTTTAGCAAAACCAGCCCCCAAAGTTTCATGTACGCAAAACCGGTCCCCAAAGTTTGCGAATTTTGGCAAAACCAGTCCCCAAAGTTGCGTATTTTCGCAAAATACGTCCCCAAAGTTTGCGAATTGTGGCAAATTAGGTCCCCGGATGAAAATTAATTTGGGGACCAAAATTGCCAAAATTCGCAAACTTTGGGGACGTATTTTGCGAAAATACGCAACTTTGGAGACCAAAATTGTCAAATCATCAAAACTTTTGGGACTGTTTTTGCCACTGAAACTTTGGGGACCAAAATTGCCAAATTATCCAAACTTTGGGGATCCAAGTCGCCATTTTCTCTAAAAAAATATTTCAGGGTTGGCCTATCCACTGCTTATAACAATAGAAAATAAATGCCACTATGTACACGTAACTACACGGAAAGAGAGCGTAGGTCAGACAATGGATTTCCCGAAGTACGGCTGCTACAAAGGGATGTAGCAGGAATCTTAAGCCGCACCTCAGAGAAGCGTAGCTAACGGGCAAGGCGTTAGCAGGAACATCCATCTCGGCGGGAAGGAAGTACGGTACGTCTTCCTTCCCCCTCCAGATGGAATAATGGGCTGGGATGGAGAATTTGACTCGAAGTTCTTCGATGTCAATCTCATAAACGACAAGGTACCTAGCATTACGAGGTACCATAAGCAATTACCTTAAGATTTTGGAAGAAGGAAAGTCGCAACAAAGAGGAACAAAATCGCCGAAGAATGCTAGGGTTGGGTAATTTTTCACAGAAATGGCAACGATGGTTGCACAGTACCAAAACCCCAGCTCTTATACTCTCTTATCAGCTACTCACAAGCTGACACGTGTGATGCTGCATGCGCCTGTAGTCTGACGACCTGTCTTTTCTGTAGAATACAGAAGGGCGCATGCTATTTTGAATTTCAAAAATACGCTTTTGCCCATAGTTGTTACTACTTTTCATATTTGTAAATTAATTCTAAATTTCACTAAGTGCAGGATAAGTCTTAGGGACGCTGTCACAGTTGGTTTGGGTACGGTCATCCTTTCGTTCGATCGAGCATTTTTGCCTTAAACTAGATAAGGCCCAAGCCATTGCAGACCGGCCCAGGTGACCGAAGACGAACCTAAAGACCCCAGATCCAACTTCTACTCGAAATTCGACTCAATAAAGATAGTTGTACCCGAAGGCCCACTTGGTTAAAATCCCATTACTCAGTAGTCAAGACCGAAGGCCAGCACTGCATGTTGCCCTTTACTTCGGCGGAACAATACGATAGATCGGTCCAGACGGTTAAATCCACACGTCTTGCGCTCCAGGTTTAATCACACCTTCCACGCTTCGGGCCTTATCACGCAAACTGTACTTCGGGCCCATCCACGTATCACAACATGGGAAAACGACTTTGTGGACGCGCATGGATTACACGAGATTTTTACTCTATAAATACAAAGCTCGACAATGAAATAAAACAAGACATTTTGGACGCGCAAGATCAGCAAATACTCTGCTGGTTTACCCCCTTCTGGTTTACCTCGTCATCTTCATAAATCTTCTTGTTTGTAGCAATGAACTATTCTATTAATAAATCGGCTAAGAGCTTTCTCAGCTCTTAGCCACGTGGTATTTTTCCCTTTTCTAATGGCTTTTCCACTCTTAATTTGTTGTGTCGAGTTTTTCTTTCATTTTTAATCGCTTCCCCCATTTCAAACAAATTCAAACTGAGTTCGTTTTATTACCAATCGGACGACTGTTGGTACCCATGGTCTTTTAACCACAACAATGACGAATCAAGATCCATGGATATTTAACTACGTCTGGTCGGGTTTGGGTTAACTCTATATTACGAATCGGTGGTAGGTTTGACCATAACTGGATTGAACCCCACCCATGCGTATCCCTAGCAACTAGGGGTGTAAATTTGGTGGTTAACCCGAAACCAAACACGACTCACCTCGTTTTTTATGGGTTTTGGATTTAAAACCCAATAAAATTTTTTAACATGTGATGTATTTAAAATTTTTTTTTTTTAAAAAAGCGTATTATTGACTAACTTTTTAAAGTTGTGAATACAGTGTCTTCAAAGTTTTATAAACGCGTAATTGGCTCCCAAAATTTTAAAAGTATTTATATTTGAACTTAACACTATTTAATATTTTAAATATATATATAGTTTTTATTTAACTTATTAACCTTAAAAACATGTAATAACAATATCCCAAACTTAGAAAAATTTAAAAATAACACATAAATTATCAATATCACTTACTCAAGAAATGACGAAAATCGTTAATATTCACTCGATAATTATTCTTTAACCGTTTTAAAATTTCGTAAATTTTGTATATGATTTCTACACTTTGCAGTCTATCACTTTTACAATATTTTAAATATCACTATCACATTAGAGGTCTGCTGTCCTAATTTTCTCTTAAATAAAACCCATTCCAATACTTAGGAGATACTTTACTAATCTCTCATATAGTTATTTTATTTGTGCCACTTTCAAAACCTTCATTGTAGCGCGAAATTTATGTGTGATATTTGCTCGTGGATACGAAATTAGGAAACTGCCCACAAAATTCCAAAATGTATTTTATTACTTAAAATATTATATTATTTATTTATTGAAAATCATAATTTATTTTTATATAAAAGGAGATTTATCCGAATGTGAATATCAATTGCATATATATTTATATCTTTATTAATTTCATTACAAAATGGAGTGGATGCACGATTTGTCAGTGTCAGAAAGTTGGTGTCTTTTTCAACGTATTTCGGTTTAAGTGTTGAATAAATGTAACAACTTAAATAATTAACAACAACACGTGATTGACGTGTAAGAAAAAATAATTAACACCTAATAAATATTTATTCATTTTAATTAAGAGTATATTTAAAGATGTATCCCAAAAAATAAAATAAAGAACATATACTTAAAGTTTATAAATTTTATTAAAATCCCAAA